>JAHZND010002722.1:0-17659 GCA_027744115.1 Acrocyrtus sp. NNG-2020
TGCGAAAAAACATGTATAATTTTACAATCGTCTCATGCCGTGCCTTTATTTGCGAGTGTACTATAAAGTTGCAAAATAGAATATTAAAAAAAGTATAAAATAAAGTTTCACAACAAAATACAATAAAATTCATACTATGCTGGGGCAAAGTAAGAAACGAGTTTTTAAAAAAACTTTGCTTCCCAGTTTCCCCGCTCACAACAAGAATACAAAAATAGCTGTGGAGAGGGATTCTGGATGAAATGTGGACTAGCTATATTCCAAACTCCACTCCAGTCTTCCACTGTCACTTCTCCTGGAGAAGAGAAGGAATGTGCGAAAAATCTACAAAAATATAGTTTCATCTGGGGTGTAGTGGGACCATATTGGGAGAACTGTTATAATGTAATAACGTAACTTTTTTTTCCTGGCGACTTCCTCATTCAGATGAAGAAAGAAACAGAGATATTATGTTAGTAGGGGAGAAAGATGTAGATGGATGATGCCAACTTGTCACTCTTATTTTTAAAGCCTTTTTTGACTACTAATGCATGATACCTGTCTCGTTCCCTGTGAAGATTTCGAGGAAGGAAGGAAGGAAGTACGGAATACAAAAAATAAAATTGTACAGAATAGGATGACTGTGTGCAAATATGTTTGCCCTACTTTGGTAAACTCCGATACTCGACAGGAGAGTAGAGAAAGTGAAACGTCAATTTTTTTTCTTCTCTTCTTCTATTCCTGCCAAGAAGCCTCTCCACTCTCCATACCTATGTGGGGAATATGTTGCTAACAATGGACAGGTTTTGCAAGAGAGCTAAAGGAAAATATCCTCCCTAGCCGGAATACAATTGGGAATTGTATCGTCTCCAAGAAAGAATTTCCAGTCGAGAGAGAATAAATTTCTGGACAAAACACGGAAAACCTTCTCTCATCTCTCTAGACCAACTCCAGGAATATAGCTGGAACTACTTTTGTATCAATCCCCACATACTTTTTGCCCTTTGTACTTCTCTTCATTTTTTAAACTGTCTAAAAATGTTTCTCTGGGTAGTGATTATTTAGATGGAGCACATCCAGGAAAAAAAAGTTAGCCGAGTGCCGAGTGGCGAAGTTGAAAAAACGAAAGATTTGTTTTTGCAATTTCTGCAAAAACACTCTAATACAATCAGGCGCCTAACAGTGAAATCCTTTCAGTGAGTGGGGAAAAAAAGTGTAGGTCAAAGTAGCAGAATCAGTCATACTCATACTTCAAAAGGATATCTGATTCCGATCGGGTAAACTTTGGGAAAGAGCACAATAATTTTTAATTCGACAATGTGCCACACATCTCTTCCATCTTCTCCATCTGTACATTATTTTTCAAGATGGGAAAAGTATCTGGAAAAAAATATGTTTGCTGTTTACAAAACCTCATTCCAAAATTCATCCATTTCACCCGAAAACAGACACGTACATGAATTTTACTTTATGAAATGTGTAAATTGATGGTGGAAGAGACAGGGAAAAAATGGAGCTACCTTTTGCCAGCCGCCCACATTAATCAATAATATATAATGGCTTCTAAAAAATCATATAAAATTTCACAATTTCAGAGAAAAGGTCATGAAATTCAGGGTAAGTGAATAAAATGAAGAAGAGAAAAAAGTGTTTTTTTCCTTTATCACGTATCACTTTTTTACTCTTGACTAGGCACACACTCAGGAGCACCTTCACCTATCATTCACTCAATTTTCAATAATGCTTGACTCCTCGACGTGAAAATTTTTCCCACTCAGACAGTTTACTAACCCACATTATGTTCCTTCACGTCTCTCTTGTATTTGTATGGCTTTTTTATTATAAGAGTCAAGAGTGTATTCATGCCAAAAACAAAACAAAATGCAAACAGCTGCTGTCTGTCTCTCTTTTCTCTGGAAATGGTGAAAAAATACCTCAGCCATATCATTTTGACTGATTTCATACATTTTCTTTTGTTTTATTTTTGTGATCTCATATTTTACTCATGGGAAAAGATAGAGGAAAGGATTACCAATAGTTGCGGGAAAATGGAAAAGGCAATGTGCAAAAAACAGACTTTTCCTCCCAACTTCCACCACTACCACCACCACCCTCCACCCGTCACCGTCTACCAAAGTGGCCCTTATAAAAATTTAGACTAGCCAGATATGTCTTACATCGATATGAGTGGAAATATATTTTGTATGAAACATTTAATTTCGGCCTACAGCTGGCTCTTCCTCATTCCCATTTCATTTCTCCAGTTTTGGCAAAAAAACGCACTACAACTACAGCCACAACCACTCAACTTTGATATATAAGCAACGCTTTTTTTGCTCCAACGATAAGTTATCGAAATTTTGGCCGATATGAGTGTGCAAGGCTCGTTCTGCGTGAGTTGGAAAAATTCAATTTTCGTTTAGCGCTTCCCACAAAAAAATTCTCTGCACTCTTGAAAATTTACAGCAGATGCATACACCATTGGACTGGAGAACAGATGTACGTGTGGAGCTGGAGCACCAAAAATGGCTCGCTCGCCTTTTTCTAAATACAATTACGACCAGAATTTTTATATAGAGGTCCCTTGACCTTTAGCAGCCCACATTGAATGCGGAACATACCTAAAATAAATGTACAACCCTGGAGCACGCTACTATTTCTCCACGAAACAAAACCGTGTGTATTCTGATTTGATTCACTGGAGGAAACGGAGAAGTAGGTCCAGACCAGCAATAAACCATTTTTACACCAACTTTTGTAGCGCTAACTTCATTTCTGGTGTAAATTTAGAGTGCCCCGTAGACCAGTTTTCACTTTTCGGATTCGGATAAGTGGCAAGTTCATTCAGGGAAGCGGCCATTTCGCCGTTTCCTTTTCTTGCTAAATTAAATTACTTTCGCCACGGGTAATCTTAATCATTGGCGTAAACTTGGGAAGTATATTTCCCTCCAAAAAAAATTTTGGCCAACAGAAATTCGCAGTTCGCATTTTTTTTGTACTACATGCGTTATGCATTTCCGGCGAAATGGGTCATGGGGGAGCGCTACTCTTGACAACTCGTCAATTGCGTGTATCTCCGCACTCCACGCTCAACTCAACTTTTCTTCTGGGCAAGTCTACTACAGTAATGAACATAATTAAACAGGCTAATAAAAAAAGCGTAGAGCTGGAGCCTTTCCACTTCTCCAGCTGCACTTTTCCATCCACTGACCAGTAGAATTGCTTTACGAGTGGAACTTAATCCATTCTATTCATAGGGGGCTATACACACCACCATTCTCCAATTCTTTCTTACAATGGGCTCCCATTCCCATGGAGCCTTTCCACTTCTCCAGCTGCACTTTTCCATCCACTGACCAGTAGAATTGCTTTACGAGTGGAACTTAATCCATTCTATTCATAGGGGGCTATACACACCACCATTCTCCATTTCTTTCTTACAATGGGCTCCCATTCCCATAATGAAGTAGCAAGTTCCAACTGATCCGCCAGCCTTTTAAAAGTCAATTAATACAGTTAACGTGGAATTGCACTTACACCGCCATAAACAGCACATTTTACCGACCACACTCAGGCATTCCTCACAACAAAAGAGTTTGTTCCAAGTTCCAACTCAAGACTCAAAAAAAATCTGGTGCACTGTTACCTACCACTGCTCAAATGGGATTCCTTTTCTCCTGTTTTTTTTCTTACCTTTTTTTGTAAGCCCGTCTCGCAAAAAAATAAATTAAATGAAAGGGAGAAGAAGAAGAAAAAAAAACTGGGCGAGAAAAAAAAGCTGGGAATGAGGTAATATGAAAAGCCAAGTAATAACTTTTGACTAAACGAAAGAAATTTTTTCTCTCCCTCTTTCTCTCTCCAAGACCATTAGTTGGAAAGGATTTCTTTCATTGCTAAAAATAACAGGCTATTCACTTCATCTGTGTTGAATGGGAGCAAGTTATAGTTAGCACATCCATTTTTTTTCTCTTTTACAATACTCTTTTCTTGTCAAGGAGCTAGAAAAGGGAGAAAATGAGTTGAGTGGGTGGTGAAAACCGCGGAATTTTCTTTTCTTTTTTTTCTTCTCAATTGGAGTAAACTAAATGATTACTAAAGGAAAAGCAAGTCATGATACTACTTCATGACATACCAGAGAAGAAAAAAAAAGAAAAAAATAAATCTAATATACTGGGCAAAGTGGGATACCCGAGTTAGACCGCAGAACAATCCTCTTCTCTCCTACATTTTTTTAGCACTCCATCTCACTCCCGCTTCTCATTCTGTCTCTGGCTCTGGCCTAAAACTCAAGTAACAAGCTTAAAGCCTACATCAAGCTTATGTGAGCTTCATGACCTGATTCCAATTCAACACAAAAAATAGTCCTTTTCCCTCCCTCTGTATCTGTATATGCCCTGCAAACTTATTACATATTTTTTTTCCACGGTATACTCAAATAGATTGTTATTCGTGATCCTGTAGCATCCTCTCCTACTCCCAACTTCCGGAGTACGCTAAGGCACTTGAGAGAAACAAAAAAAAATACTGGAAAAGAAACAAATAACCTCTGATTCTCGTGTCCCAACTTTTACTTTCTCCAGGTAAAGCACCCATGAAGAAAAAAAAAAGCCAAAAGCAAAGGAAAAAACGCGTACTTTTCCATTAAAGAAAATAGCCCGTTATATTATTGTCCGTGTCGTTTTACTCTCCTCACCAGAGATAGATACGGTGGAAGGAGTGAAGGAGAGTGATCTCTTCTTATCAGGAGAGCACTGCAAAAAAAAGTTGAAGGTGGTAAATGACAACACAGATTCTTTTGGACGAGCAATAACTCCAATTGCACTACTTTTTTTCTACACAACCAACTAATATAAAAATTGGGGATACAAAAGTTAAAAGCTTAATGTGAGTGTGTGGCGGAAATAGTATAGCGCCTTGGCACACATTTTCCGTACTTTTTTACAGTGTTTTTAGCAAACGTACAATTTTTTTTTTGAAAAAGGGGGAAAATCCTAAAAATGAAAAAAAAAATTGTCGGTTCAGACCAATGCATACCAAGTGCGGTGGAAAATGCAATGGAATGCTAAAGTGTCATGTTGTTTTAGAGCTCTGCGGAAAGGCGGAAGGGAGAAAAAGGGGAAGTGGAAGTGGAAAGGCGTTATTTAGAGATCAAAAAGTGGGACAGGCGAAGAGAATAGCAGTGGCAGGCAGGTGCTTGCTAACTACCTTCAACCTTCTATGCCAGGCTCCTACTATGTAGGGAGAAAATTGTCCTTTGTTCTCTAATGGCATGTGTGTGTGGAAAAGTAAGCACAGGAGCACAATGCTCTTCAGCTCTTCTACCTTCTCTGCGCTATCACTGAACCGTGAAATAATGTCATCATATGGCAAAATGCACTGTGAGTTCCCAACACAAGCACAAAAACCAACGCCACACCGAGCCACCACTGGAACGATACAATTCTTTTTTTATTCCGCCCTTCTCTCTCTCCAAAAAATGTTTTTTTTCCTCTCTCTGGAGGAAGATACTTTTTATTTCATGGCAAAACACGTTTTTCCCTTGTGATAGACAAGGACAAAAGGAAGAGAAAAAAAGGAAGGAAAATTGTGGGAGAACAAAAACGGACTTGAGAAGTCATCAACTATCAAGTGAATAATAGCCATTGTAATGGAAACTACACGGCACACAGAGTGGATTTTCACAATGATCTTGTAAATTTTTAAAAACACACAAAAAACTTTTATCTGATCTCATTTGAACTTGTTTTCCCTCTATTTATTTTCCTTTTTTTGGTGTTCTTCTCTCTCTCTCTCTAATTTTAGACTAAGCTGGAAAGCTACATTCTGCAAGAGGTACCTTGTTGACCTCAGTAACTCTTTTTTTGCTGGGAGAGAACAAAAAAAGTGGAAAAAATTGTATTCGGTTTTTTTCCCGGATTTTATTTCATGTAACACAATAAACATCCTCATCCGAGGTAGAGAGCTCGAGCTCCAGTTTATTTAGAGGGAAAAAAAGTGGTGACTTTTTAGTTATTTACACTCGAAACACTGCATCTTCCTTTTATTACCGGTAAATGTGCACCGTACAAAAGGAAAAATGTTGCAAAAATGCCATTTTCAAATAGGTCAATAGCACCATCCTATTTTATGGCGCTGAGCGTTATTATATTTCACACGCCATTGGATTTGGTGTCCCAGTCTGGCGTATCGGTATAAAAAGGGATATAATTGATTATCACTTTTTAATATATGACTCTAATAAAACACCTTTATCTGAAAAAAGAGAAGAAAAAATAAGTTCCAACCTGCAGATTTTCATTTGTAATTAAACTTTTGCGCATAATATTTCCCTTGGAGTGGTAGTGGTGGTGGTGGTGGCGCCTAGTTATGTATGCATTTTGCGTATCTGGATTTGATTAGGAAGGGAGAGAGAGAAGGAGTCGGGCCACCTTCCGGCACCAAAACTACATTTTTTATTTCTCGGCACGGGAAGTGCAAAAATGATTAAAATGGAGGAGTTTCGCTGGAGAAAAAAAGGGAGAGTAGTAAAAAGCTCTAACACATTTTCAATTTTCTCTCATGAATAGTGCATAAAAAAGAGAGAAATTTGCTGGGCACAAATGCACGAGCTAGTCACTCAACCCTCATTTTGTATTATGAAAAGTTTTCTAATTGTAGAATCTGATAACAAAAAAAAAGTTGTTATAAGGACATTTTTTTTCCTGTCTGCTATAAGAACATCTCCAATAGCCGCCAGAAAAGGAGAAAATGTGTTAAAAATCTACTTTTCTCCCTTCCTCCAAAAAATGTCTTCTTTTTAACGTACCACGCTATATATAAGAAAGGAGTAGCACATTTTTTTGAAGAAAAAAATTTAGATAAAGGAAGAAAAAAAACTAATCAACTACTTCTTCCGCTACTTCACTCTTTTTTTAAGTTTCTTTTTCTGTTAATTGAAGAAAAAAAAGTGGAGGGAAAAGGAAAAGTAACTACTTTTTTTTCTTCAAACAATGCCCCCGAAAAAAAATCTAATAAAATTACAGTGCTATCATACCCCTTTTCTGTTCCTTCATTCTTGGAGCCCGTAGAGCACGTTGACATTGTACAGCCTTCTTACGATCTTTTTGCATTTTTCACATATAGTTTAAGTAAAGAGCATAAATATTTATATTAAGACTTAAGAGCTACTTAATTATTCCTTAGGTTTTAAGTTCCGCATCACATCACATCACATCAGCTCAGCTTTGCTGTTCCAGTAACTGTAAGCTGAGTTGCCTGTCGTTGTCGTTGCTGTCGCCAAACGGACAAAGGGAACTGCCTCTTTTACGCACGAAGAGTGGCACACATTATAAAATCCCAATAAACGACTTTTTTTTGAAGAAAACAGCTTTTAAACAAAGGATGAGCCTAATGGAATTTATATAAATTTAAATTGTGCGAGCTTGAAAACTTTTTGACTCCCGCCAAGAAAGAACAGGGAAAATCTCGTTGTGCGTCACACTTTCTTCTCGCGCCAAACATCAACTTGTGACAATCGCTGAAAACTTTTTGACATTTGCCCATTTTGACTTGGAAATTACTAGTGAACTAGTTTTTCCAAATTATTACGACAGAATTGGTCAGCTTAACTATCATACGCACGCTCCCGTTTTTTTATTAACTGGCAGTAGGCATAGCATTTCAGAGCAGATGTGAAATGCATGCTTTTTATGCTTATTATGCTAGCCGGCTGGCTCCCACTTCCCGCTCTAATAGCAGTTTTGCGAGCACACGACCAAGTTGATTGCCTGAATTTAATTAAAAGCATGAATTCTTAAGAAGCGCCCGATAAAATTGAAAGCAGTTTTGTAAAGACATTTGGCTATAACCCTACTATTTAGAATTTCAGGAGAATGGAAAGGAGGAATCTATTTAACTCTTTGTAAATAATCGACCAGCGACCAAACAAAAAAAAACACTTTCGCTGTGATGTTAGGTGACAGTGATAGAACACACAATTACAGCATGTACCGTGTACCTAATTAAATTAGGCCATAATACATCACGCAATTACAGCGCTGCTACCTTTTGATTATAGCTCTCCCTATCTGTATGCACTCTCATTGCCAAATTTACGTGACTATTTACGAAGTGAAAGTTAATTTAGGTCAAACCTTTATTTCATCGCATATTAAATTTTTTTTCTGCCTGTAGGATTTAATGCATAAAAATATAAGCAACATTCCGAGCACCTGTTTACTCCTAAAATATAATCGGCATTCTCTCTTTCATGGAAAGAACTACTTGTAAAAATTTGCCCTCCAAACATATTCGTAGCTCACCGGGAAGATTGATTACACAAAACCCTTTTAATTTTTTTTCTAATGTTTTCACCCACCAACACCGTGAGTTCCATCATTCGGCATTCCATTAAAAATAATAATTTTTTTTGAGGAGAGCACGAAAAGTAAAAAAAACTTCATTTTCCCATTACGACATATTTTAAGCCTGGCTAAGCGTGAAGACTGTTGTTGTGTTATGCTGCACTAGTGAGGATAGAATAAAATGGGAGGCTAACGCGCTAAAGTAATTTTTTTCTTATGGAGATATGGTTTATGCATTGCAGTACATATTTTACGCCGCACATCTACCCACTCCGACTTTTACAGCTAAACTTTAGAGTTTACGAGTAAAATGGATAATGTACGGTAGTGAAAATTTTCCTGGAAAGCTCCCTGACAGGAGCCACTGCGTACCATACCACCACCACCGGCATAGAAAAAATAGGCTTTTACGCCAAACTTATAGAAAGAATGTGTGTGCACGCACAGCGATATATCTCCCACTCCGCTTAAAAGTTACAGACGAAAAGTATGGATATCTATCACACGAGGTGTGAGAAGTTGCCTCGAGGCAGATAGGCGGAATAATAACAGTGTGAAAGGAGAAAAGCCTAGCATGGCCTGGCAAAAGACCAAGCCACACAAATACTATTTTTTTGTGCATGTGTGTGTAGCGATGTAGTGGAAACTTAATATTTGATAATGGCAAGATAAAGCTCGGTGTTGTCATAATAAACTTTTTTTGTGCTTTCTCCGCACAAACTATAATCCATTGTGTTACTTTCGGACGAGTGGAAATGTGCGGGAATAGAGTGTAGAGTGTGCTATGCATAAAAATTACAAAATGTGTTGCGCCATGAATAAGTGAAATTCATCACTCATTCTTCACCTACAAAGAAAAAAATAGAGTCAGCCCATGTATATATATTTTGGTAGATGGGGAAGTACAAATGAGAATTTTTTTTATATTTCACACATGGCAGAAAAAGAAAAAGGGTTGTCACTTGCAAGTCAACTTTACCATCTCTCAAATGAATTGAGCACTTTGGGAAAATGGATTCACTCTGCATACAACAAACTCACTTTCGAGTCTGACTGATGGAAAAGTTCTCATTCCTAAATATTTTGGAGTACATTTTCAACTAAAAAAAGTTAAAAAACCACTTTTTTTTATCACGATTTAATGCAAAAAAAATTTTTTTTCACATTTTAAGTAAATACCTTTTGAGCTATTGCTTACATCCGCAAAAAACCGAGTTCGTTAGCCGTTGCGGACTAATCCTTTGCAAAAAATGGGAGTATTTTGTCCACATATGCAAAAAATAATTTACATACTCTCCTTATAAACGGAAAATAAGCAACACGCATATGAACCTGCTTTAAAAAGGTAAACCATTAAAAGGAATTCCGTTGCTTTCTCCGGTTTTCGCTCATTTCCAACATACCAACATACGCGGAAAGCAAAAAATGCCTGGAGGAAGTTCGCTCATGCCTTTCGCCTGTACAGTGCAATTATTATCAAGACCTTTTTTCCCATTCCGTCTTGAGCGGACTTGATCGATCATCTGGCAAACTTGTCATCGTCAGCTTGTGACATCGTAATAACAGGGTAGGGGTAGTCCCGAAAAAAAAACTTGTTTTGACAGTGCACATACGTTAGTAATAATGTTCATTTATGCATACAAATTTTTTCTCAGACCGGTGAGGTGTGCTCGTGTGTGTACTCTATGGGATATGAAATAGCTCGTGCTCAAAACCTTCCACATTTTTTTTTATTAACAGGCTCAAGCCTTACCTATGAAAAACGTGCAAAATATAAACGTGTTATCCATCAATCCAGCCTTAGCTCATGCCCCATCCGTAAAAAAAATTGTGGGTAAAAAAGAAGAATGGAAGTTCTCCATTTAAATTTGCATGTGTAATTTTCTTGTTTTTCCTTAATAACATTATGCGTTTCATTACAGTTTTCATGTTGCAAAATCAACTAGCTCACACACAACACGCAGAGGGAGAGGAGGAACACAAGACGAAACAAATTTTCGTGTCTGAGAGTCCGTGAAAATAAAAAAGAAACTTTTATTTTCTCTTCCTTCCTCTGGAGAAAGAGTGACAGACAGACGCTTTCACCTTTTTTTCTGTGTGAAGAATTTTTTTCGGGAGTTTTTTATACCCTTTTATTTACATCCATGTTTTTTCTTTGGATAATTGATATAGTTTTGGCCACGTCTGTACTCGTCTGTTTTTGGACGTAGGAATAATTCTGTGACAAAAATGGATAAAGACTTTTGCACACTTTTTCTTCTCTCCCAGTTTGTTAGCCATTTAGCTAATTTTACTTTCCTGATCGTAAATAGTTTAGTGCCATGAATTTTACTTTACGATTAATTTAGAAGTGGGACTGTGAGACCGTGCACAGGTATCCTGTATCCCCGTATCCTTCCCAAGCTTAAAGTATTTATGTTTATGTAACAGTCATTTATCGCGGTGCTCGCACACACACACAAAACTTGTTATTGTTACTGCTATAAAAAATATTTTCCTCTTAATCATTCCCTTTTCTGTCTGCCCTTCTTCTTCCCTCCAAATGAGAATTATATTAGGTACATTTCGGAGCGTGAGGAGAACTTGTCGTTTCGTTAATAAACTTGTGTGTGGTGTAATGGAATATTATAATTTTCTGTGTTGGGCAAACACTATTCCTGCTACTTCTCCAGCCTGTCTGTTTTTTTTTCTTCGGCGAAGGCCCTGTCCCCACCGCACCGAAATAGTAAATGGAGAGATGGAGAGGGAAAAAAGAAAGTTTCCATCAACTAGAGTAAAAGTTCCTCCGTGAAAGTTGTTTCAAAAAGTAATAAGCCTTTTAGTGGAATTTTTAGGGCTGTTTGCTCTCCTTTTCTCCCTCGATTTTGTCACTCTAAAACTACAATTTTTGGCAAATGCATAAACTTCATATTCCTCCTTCAAGTTGTATTTTTCCCTCTGAAAAACTTCAAGTCAAACTGGAAGAAATACATAAGAAAAAAATATACAAAGTTTTTGCTCCGACACAGGATGACTATACCAGTAGGAGCAAAAAAGGGTCTCAGCTGGAAACTAGTTAGGACAGTTATTTTCGCAGTCGGATATTGCCTATTTTTTCTAGCTCCCACCGTGTGACTTCAAACCGGCGGGTTTCTAGTTCTGAGGAGCTATTAGCGGCAGCAAAAAATAAAAATCCGTGCCTGGCTAGTCCTGTCCTATCATTGACCTGTGAAAATGTAATACAATTTTCTGCAGAGAAAACTTCCTCCTTTTCCTCCTTTTTGGAAAATGTGGTTCTTATTCCATCTCAAAACGCAAAAAGTTATCAGGGCAGAGAGCAGAGAGAAAACGAGAGGAAGCATAAAATGTTTTTTTCTTCTCGGAAATGAATAAACTTCTCTGAGGTCACTTGATGTTGATGTTTGGTGCTGATACTAAATTAAAAGCTCAGTTAATATTCCCTATTTTCTCAGTGTGGAGGGAAGGATGTGCCATTTCAGATTACTAACTTTTTCCTGCTCCTTTTTTGAGGACTAAGATCCTCAGTTTTTTAATCGCATCATATCAGATTGACATCATCAGCGCGCTAAAAAATTCTATAAATACACCAACATATTTTTTTGTTTCGTTTTTCGTTCTCGCTCGCTCCCTCTCCGCCGGTGCTGCCTTTTCTTTTTCCACTTCCACATTCATGAAAAAAGTTGCATTACTCACTTTTAATGTTTGAGTAACGTGCCACGAGTCAATTAAGGTCGGAATGAAAAATTAGTGGTGGTGTACACCACTCTTCTCCGCACTATTATAGTAATAATGTGAAGAAACATATAAATAAATGCCAGGGGAAAATGTATACATGAAGGGGCTGAGCCACGAGCAACTAACTGAAAAAAATGAATGGAAAACGGGAAAAATAGGATCCAGTTCAGTGTATATATATGAGCGTACTTTTACTTTTTGTGAAAATTTTGTGATGGGCACTGTCGACAAGGGAATTTGAGTCAGAGTTAGAAGAGAGAGGAGAAAAAAAGAGAGCAGGAGGGAAAAAAAGTATTACATTTTTTTCTCCTGGTCAATGCATTATTTATACACTTATTATTACAGCATGTTGTAGAAAAAGGAAAAAAGCAACTACGCACTATTCACATGTTCACTGTGTTTGACCAGAGCATTTACAGCCCTAAAAACAACAACAATCGAATCAAGATAGATGAGAGAAAGGGAAGAGAAGACAAGGGCAAAAAGGATATTTTAATCCGAAAATCCCTACCTGAAAATACCCGGGTATTACATGCTGGGCAGTCTCAGTAAAAACGAGGAGGGCTCCACCAGTTGTGCTGTAAAAAGTATGAAAATAAAATAGCGAAAGAGAGCGAGCGAGACAAAGAAAACGACGTTTTTTTTCCACTGGAAATACGATATAAGTAGGGTCTTACCACTACATTTATTGCACTGGCAAACACGGCCACATCACTACCACTACTAAAAATAATTTTACATTTTATTATTACCGTCCTACACACTACGTAGGTATTAAAGAGGGTAGTGCATGGATGCGTGCAATATTCCAAAAAATATATTTTTTTTCGTGTGTAAAGGGAAGCGTCTGGGGAATTCATGAAAGGAGCCCCTCTCCTCTATTTTTCCTTTTAGGACTTTTGAACATAAAAAGCAAGTATAAAAAAAGTTCAGCAATCACTAATCATTTATACATATTATCCCAAATAGTTAAAATAGATAAAGAAAGAAAGAGCGCATTTCATTTCTTCTTCCTTTTTATATATTTTATATCTCCCCATTTGGTATTTTTTGGTGTGTGTACTTTTGGTGGCGTAGTACATTCCTTAATAAAGGAGGTATATGGGGAGGTGCCCTGAAAAAACGGGAAAACTGGAGAAAAAGTGTTTTTCCCTCTCTCTTGTCTTGATTGTTAGTTATTACTTAAGTAGATAGCATGTCTGCCTTGGATATTATTATTTATCTTTGGAGGAGAGATGGCTTGGATGGCTCCTGCCTTTGCATTAGTCTAATGGGGATAATGAGGGAAGATGTCAAAAGAGTAAAAACATGATGATGAAATGAAAAGTATACATTCATTTTGTCATTTATATATTACAAGGTAAACACACGTTTTTGTTCTTTTCATCCTTTTTCTGAAGAGCACTAGAGAAAACGGCAGTGGCAGTGGCAATAGTCATAATGCACAGTTAAAGAGTGGTGTGGCTGGAGGAGCGGAGGAGTTTTTTTTTGGAGTTTTTGGAGGAACACAAAAAAAATATATTATATAACTCCGACAGGACACACAAAGACCGTTTGTTTCTCTCTCTCTCTTGTTCCTGCCAAGCAAAAGGATATATGTAAGCTCTTCCCCTCTAATAACTTCCCTTTTTGGAGGGAACTTGGCATGAGAACGCTCAGTATAATATCCTCTTCATCACTCCTTTAACTTTTCCGCTTTTTACTATTTGGACACGACGGGGAAATGGATTCTAATTATGATGAAAAGACCAGAAATGCATAAATGTCAAAAATTTTCACTGTATTTCTCATAAAACGTTATGTGCTCCTTTCACGGAGAGAGACAGAGAGAAAAGAGGATGAGAAGGGTGATATGATACAGCTGCAGCTTTTTCCAGTCTTTTTCTCCAGTCTCAGTAAACATCATCCCATCGTCACATAGTCACATTCTGGCTCTTCTGTTCTTTTGCGAGCATCAAAATACTAACAGCCAGAAAAGGGAGAGCAAAAGATGTTCGAGTCGAGCTTTTTTTATAGCTTGTCCAAAAAACCTGAGCCCTTGTCATTCCTCACTAACCAGCGTGGGATTCCTCTCATGCAAAACACGAAAATCACACATTTTCCCTCTCAACATTTTTATTCATGGACGTACTATTTTGTCAGATTACAGTGTAAGTTAAGGGAAGAGTAGGAATGATGATGCGATAATTGCTGGGTGTAATCCATTTATCAAAAAAAATATATTCCATCCCATGGCGCCTTGGAGCTTTCCCGCGCTTCCTGGCTAAATACAGATATATCGATGACATCGAGTGTATGAATATGAATCGATTAGGGATAGTGACAGGGAGGGAGGCGCGCAGTCTAGTAAATCACATTTTCAAAGATTGTTTACGTTTCCTCCTAATTACTGTTTATTATATTTGATGTGGCAGCCTTAGATTAGGGAGAGTGACAGGGAGGGAGGCGCGCAGTCTAGTAAATCACATTTTCAAAGATTGTTTACGTTTCCTCCTAATTACTGTTTATTATATTTGATGTGGCAGCCTTTAAAATATGAATGATGACGGGCACAATATAGAAAATTATTTAATTATAGGAGTTGCCCGCTGTAAATATGTCATGTACAGGGTTGAGTAGTGGAGGAACACCCAAGCAGGAAAAGTAAAGTAGATTGTGTGTAGTTCTTATTGAAATGCGCTGTTTTTGTGGTTCTGTTTTTGCGCGTGTAATATATGCTGTGGGGTATATTTTCCTTTTGATTTTCTTTCTAAAATTGCATTATCCCGTAGGAAAAAAGGGATTGAGCAGGAGGATGTTCTCCTTTCATAATTTACGCAATAAATAGTTAAGTAGGAAGAGCATCTTTTTCAGCTGGTTTAAGTAGTGCTGCCATTTGTTCAGGGCTCTTTTGTTTTTACGATGAGTTATAAAAGGAGCATATAAGAACAGTTTTTTTTGTGTGTACCTTTTCCATATTTTGGAGAGGAAAAGTCGCCTTCTGAGTATACAAGAGAAGAACTCTTGACTATGAAAAAGCTCTCCATTCACCATTCTTTTGAAGTATATTTTTTGCAGGATTGTTACGTATCACTCCACTCGTGTGCGTTATTATGAGAACGAGTATTTTATGGAGAGTACACGACAAGCCCGCCTAAATGCCACATTGAACTGGTCTCTTTCATGCATGGAATATGATTATGCCAAAAACTTTTCAGTGGCTGTGTCCCTTCTCCAAAAAGAAGCTCATAAGTATTTTCCACACACACACATAAAAAACAAAAGGGATCTTTAAGTCTTCGAGGAGACTGGTGCTGTTGATGGTGAAAGCAACTAAGAAAAAGCAGCTTATTATTGACTGCAACAGCGTCAACTCCAATAATAATGATGATGATGAGGATGATGATGATGATGATGATGCCCGTGATGGGAGACTGCGGAGAATAGAACCAGAACTAGAGACGAGAGAAATGGATATCATAATAAAAAGGGAACTAAGACCTGAGCCATTACAATTACTCGCTAACTACTTACATTCATTACACAAGTTATAGGAGCTGTTGGAGGAGCAGGAGCTTTCCCCTCCAAAAAGAAGGCATTCTGCAGTGTAACTCGTTTTGATGAGTGAAAGTGGCATAGCGGCACTGCATCTTCTACAGGAAGTGAAAAGGAAAATGGGATGTGTGAAAGGGTGAAAGGATAGTGNCCCCTCCAAAAAGAAGGCATTCTGCAGTGTAACTCGTTTTGATGAGTGAAAGTGGCATAGCGGCACTGCATCTTCTACAGGAAGTGAAAAGGAAAATGGGATGTGTGAAAGGGTGAAAGGATAGTGATGCTGTGTCTTTTCATGTTCAAGTTTACAGAGAGGACTAGACTACTATAGCCCTTTTTCTCCACAGGCAGCTTTTTTTTGCCAGTGGCTCTCCTGGAATCTGTTTTTGCACGATGACTATTGTTTGTACAGTTCTCTCTCAGCATTGTCATCTCTGGTGCGGTGTCTATCTGTAAAAGGGAAAAAAAATCTTTTTGGTGACTTTTATTTAGGCAAACCTTCACGTTTCTCTTGTACTTTCTTCCCTTTCATATTGTTACTTTTGGAACTCGTATGAGGCAGTTAAGCTCCATTGTTCGAAGTGAGAAAAGTTACTCTAGAGCCTTGTCTCTTGTTGTTGTAGCCTTATCCCGAAAATATTTGAGGGTGGCATATGGCTGTGGCTGGTGAAAAGCATGTTTTTCTGCTACAAAAAACCCACAAATATTTTTTTGGCGAGGACAAGGAAAATCGCAAAAATTATAGCGATGCTAATGTGAATCGAATGCTAATATGAAAATGGGAAAATTAGACGATACACAATTTTGTGCAATATTGCAAGCCAACATCACTGCAGCACTAATGGTTAGAGGAGGATGCCAAAAAAAACTGCTGCTAAAAAGGGGGCTATAAAAATCATCAGAAAAGTCACTTGTGGGTCATACCCGCACGGTTAAAATAATGGGCTATAAATAGCCGGCAGACAATTTTACTGTCTAGCAACCAGCTACCAACTACCAACTACCAACTACCTCGAACATATTTTTTACCATATTTTTTACGCCACGCTATTATCTGAAAAAACTACTATGTATTCATTTAAAATCAACTTTAGGATCAAAGTGGACCTAAATTGAATTGCACTGCGTTGTTGCTTGCAAGTATTACCTTCATGAATGATTAACTTGGCACGTGAAACACTAATACAGTTTGGTCTAACTGCATCATCCAAGTTTACGAGAAAAGTTACGACGGGAATATTTGAATACTGCATTAAAACCCGGGTCTCCAGACGATTACATGATCCTCACACTTTCCCATATGTATACTCCCCACAAAAAAAACTTCATTTTTTGATGCATTTTTTCCATCCTTTTGCCCAACAAATATATATTTTTTTCTACCAAAAAGAAAAAAAAGCTCATACGTAAGTCAACTCCCATTACACATTCCAAATCCACAGAGATAGATAATGCCAAACAAGTTATTCGACCCTGCCAACCCCAACCATTACACATTTTTTTTCTGACGGAACGAGAGCACAGAGCACATAAAGTGAGAAAAAGCTCTTTTGTACTCGGGGGTAAAAAAAAAGAATCCATCCATACCACTTCCACCTTCCACTAGGACTTTATTTGATATCATTTGCTGCATTCGACTGTATAATGCATTTCCAAGTTTATTATTTTTTTCCTCGTACAAACTCCTCTTTCTCTCTCCCTCACACAAATAACAAGGAAATCCCATTGTAAAATAGTGGTGGTGATGAAATTACAGAGAAAGAAGTAAGAGGGGGAGTGGAGGTGGGTAAACTACTTTATCCAGTTTGTTACACGGACTGTCACGCAATTAAGGGGTGAGCGAAGGATGCTCTTCTGCTCAACAACGCAAAACCAAAGACCTCAATTTTTATTTCTTGTTGAGAGGAAATAGGGAACCTGCAACATGCAGCCAACTAACTTGGATCTTTATTTTTTTCCACTCGTTGATTGACCTACCTCCATCCTCCATACTGCACCACTCATGCAATCGCTAAGTGTAATATGGCGCCAAGTGATGCATTCATATAAACTATTCTTTTGGAGGCTATTCA
>JAHZND010002723.1:3946-15913 GCA_027744115.1 Acrocyrtus sp. NNG-2020
TCTTGAGTTCTGAGATGCATTAAAAATAATGAAGCAAAAGCACTATCAAACTAATCAACAATCAGTTTGCGATTTTTTTTTGCAATTACAGACTGCAATTGCAACCCTAAGCTTGAAATAAACTCTTCAAAAGATTGCTGTTATTATTTACTCCTTACTTAGAAGTACACATTTTCGTGCAAATATAAATCAAAATGCAAATTAATTTATGTCTATATTGGAGGGGGAGTGAGTGAGACGGGTACGTGAATGTTTGCCATTACCAAGTGCAGACATTCATATATTTGCTTGAAAAAGTATGATAAGAATAGGAATTAGCAACATGCAGAAAGGAGTATCATCAGTGAAGAAAGAAAGGAAAAGAAAAAAAAGTGAGCTGAACGAAAGGCTTCCTTTATCAGGAAATTATGTTTTTTCCCTTGCTTCGCTTACTTCTATTAATATGATTAAATGCGCGCACTCAAAGTGCGTGGTGGTTAGTAGAAGTGCTTTTTCTGTGAGAACTCATCTATACCTGTAGGGAATAGTGGGAGGATTCAATTTTGTTCGTTTGTAGCATTCATTATTTAAAACCGTCTCAATTTTCTCGTTTACTTCTGCGTTTTCTTTTTTTCAGTCAATCCTCTTTAGTTTAATGTTGGTTGGGTTAGGATTCAAGTAACTTGAGTACGTTCTTCTCTAATCAAACTCTGATTTGATTTATATCGTTTAGTAAATCGCTCACATTATCCTCATGTGTAACAAATAGAGGAATGTAAACATCATTTCGATTTCTGCTGCATCTTTTGCTCTTGGTACATCAAATGCAGATGCGAAACGGTGTCTTCGCTTTTCTCATACTTTTACGTACTCTGTTTTGCCAGCAGTTAATTTTTGGGTTGAAACTTTGAAAGTGATATCAACATGAGTAAATTAAAAAAAAATTA
Source organism: Acrocyrtus sp. NNG-2020 (assembly GCA_027744115.1). Lineage (NCBI taxonomy): Eukaryota > Metazoa > Arthropoda > Collembola > Entomobryomorpha > Entomobryidae > Acrocyrtus > Acrocyrtus sp. NNG-2020. The sequence goes on from JAHZND010002723.1 coordinate 4,873, forward strand.
GCTCTAATATCTCAAAGTTCTTAATGAAAGCATCGATAGCCGTTACAAGTTAGGGGTGCATAAAGTGCTGTTCTATTAAGCAGAGAAGTGCAGCGTTCAGTGTTTAGTAGCTGTTTATCATATGTGGGGATTGTGAAATTGCTTTTCTCCTTAACTGTGGACTGAACGGCACATGGATATATATTTTTTTCAAAAAAATGAGAGGATACTAATACTGCAGATATTTAACATTGCTGCCAAAAATTGAAGATGATTTTGAAAAGAAACGTGCTTCCAATAATTACTCTAGTTTAGGGTAGGTATTCGTACCAGAACTGATACTCTTGTGCACATTCTTTACCTAGATTACTAGAACAATTTTTCTTCGTCAGCGTCATCCAAAGGGTTAGCCACTGAGATTGCCCTTGTGAGCAGAGCACACATTAAATGACGACCTACCAAACCAAAGTGCAGTGTATAGTTGCGCTACAAGAGAACATTTTTTGATCAACTTCACAACTAGCACGCAACCAAAAATTCTCTTCGTAGTACCTTTCATTGATTATTCAACTTTTTGCCGAGTAGTTCAGCCTGGGATTTGTTATTGTCAGCATCCCCATGTAAGAAACTTGCTAAAATAATTTTCAGTAGTATTGCACAAAATTGAAATAATTTAATATTCAGCATACATATATTGTCGAATGTTTTAACCACAAAATTAATTGTCCAATTTCTACATTTTATTGTATCTGCATTTATAGGTACAGAAGTGAAAATAGGAAAGAAAAGCTGTGGCATGTGTAGCTAATTCGTCTGTCCCTTGATTTTAATATTTCTTTATAAAAAGAGATCATCGTACAAATCTTCAAGGAGTCCATCTGCCCGACAGTTTCAGACATCACCCAACAAAGGGAAAAAGTATTGCTGGTCTATACGAAAAGCAAAGCAGAACTAACAATAGTAAAAAAGGATTTCTAGTAAAAAGGAGTGATAGTTTTTTTTTCCTTTCATTGCAAAGGAAAAAAAAACGAAGCTGTAGTGTGATCATCACCGTCACTATTATCATCCTTGTCAAATTTTTCATCCTATAATTCATCCCTTATCTTTTGGTCAGTTTGCTGCTGCTTTTTCATCATTTCACTGTTTAAAACATCCTTCCACTTTACACATCTAAAGGCGTAAGCTAGCTCGAGTCACTTTACTTCTCGCTATTGATCTTTTTAAGGCTTCGCCACTAACAACGCTGCGCGCTACTATCAACTTTTGATCATTCCCAGAGAGTGGCTCCCAAACGTGAGCGAGTGAGAAAGGAAGAAGGGCCCACTACGAATCTGATCAAGACCGAAGAAGGAGAAGAAAATAAGCTCTCGTCTTACCAGTTACACTTGCGTATTCGTCCTCGTCATCGCAATCGCAAGTATCATCATCATCATCATCATCCCAGTCAAAAAAAAACAACATTAGATATGCACACATAAACATTTAAGTACAACACTAGGTTACTCGGTTTGTAAGATCACCGTCATCATTATCATCCCATCTTCAGTTTCTCGAAGACAGAGAAAACGCGGTGTGTTCGCCTTTGTTGTGCTCAGTGTGATGGTAAAAAAAGTAAACTACTCGTGGTGGTATAACTTGCTACCCTGACTCTCTGACTGAATCCTTTCAGGCTCATCATTTTTTCTGGTGCGTATGTACACGTAACACCCAAATGAAAAACCTGAAATTTTTATTAAACCGTTATTATTATTACATTTGTTGCCGTGTATATTGGTGCATGCCAAGATTGGTGTAAGCAGCAGCAGCAGCAGCGAAAACGCAGACGCTCTTCTAAGTCATCTTTATCATCATCAGTTTTTATGAAAAGAGTAAGAAAAATTTCGTGTATTTTGGCCCAATTGAAAAAAAACTGAATTTGACTCGAAAGAGGTGATCCATTCTTATTGTTGTTTTGCTGATCTATGCAGTTGACGAGTTTGAGCTGTGAGCTCGTCTTTAACCCTTTCTATTGTTATTATTACACACTTTTGATACGTTGCATTACACATACCTAAGTTATGTATTAAATGCATGGGAGATCACAGTTGGTAAATGTATGGAGGAGTTGACGGTGACTTGTATGCAGATGATACAAACGTACTTATTACTACATCTTACGCATTCTTAACAAGTGGTTTGGTTAGTGTGGTCAAACCTGACTCTCTTTCCGTCGCTGTCGTCTTCTAGGTCTCAATGACTTTTGACTCCTTGACTGACTTAGGATTTTTTTCTGGGCTGATGCTGATTCTAAGATATTAGGAGAAGTAAGTAGTAGTCCTATCACCACTACCACAGAAACAACTTACACGGTTTTGGGGGAATGAGTGAATCTGGTGTTGTAGTGAGCCTGTGAGCCCCATTGACCATAATAATAAAACATTTTTTTTTCACTGTGGTTCTTCAACTGTGTGGTAGTATTGGTAGAGTGGAAACCTGCTACCCTCGTTTGATGTCTGCTTCTCTACTCTCTTTCTATTTGTAATAATCATCACGGTGTCCCGGAAATGACGGAAGTGTGTCAGTAAGAGAGAAAAGGTGTAAATTGGAAAGCATCACTTTTTTGTGTACTAAATTTTTCGCAGTGCCAGGAATTCTCAAATTTTATTCGCTAATGAATTTGTACTAAATTGGAAAAAATGTAAGAAATTCGGAAAGTGAAGAGCAGTTCTTTTATATAGTTCTTTGTGAAATAGTATATTTTTGTGCAAGTATGACTTACTTTGAAAACTATTTTATCACCTACTTGGAATTCGATGAAAGTGACAGTTCTTAGAAGATAAAGATAAAATCGGACTGATTATAGCTGACGGAATTTTTCCCCCGAGTGCCCCAGCCTTTCGCTATTTCATAGGTAGGTGGTTGTTTTTATAACTTATTGCTTATTTTATCTCACTTTCTGTCTTGTGGTTTTATTACAGCCAAGATAATTATTTGATTTATAGTAAGAAAATATTTTTTATACGCGACTTTTCAATTTTTTATGCAAAATGTGTACAAGGAACTCATAAAAAATGCTTCTTTTATTAGATTTGACGTTCATTTTAGGATTCATTAACTTCGCTGCAGTAGACCACTTACGTACAGCATCAAATCATATTTATTAGGTTTTTCTCCCCTCCTTTTATCCTACATTCAGAACCGGCTGTCAGAAACAATAGAGATCGTCTTATCCGATGAGAAATGAGAATCTATCATCTATCCGAGGAAATTTGCAGATGCCTTCAACTACAGTTTATACATACTGCGGTGACGCTGTCATGTACCTTTGCAGTAGATACGTCCCTACATTTTGTTTTATTAATTAGCAGGACAGAGTTTTTACAATTGATTATTGACATCAGTGCTAGAAGTTTTCACAATGGAAAAAAATTGAAGCTTTATCAGGATATATCAGTTCCTGACTGACATGACTTGCACTTGCTACTAGTTAGCATAATGACAAAGACAATAGTTTTTGCAGCAAAAAAGGGATGGATGAAGGATGAAGATTATTATAAGAAAAAAATCAGTTTCCCTCACCGAGATATATTATGCCCATTAGTTTCATAGTCTCATCTTTGTGCCTTACTGTCTCGGTTGCATGCATTTTTTCTCACTCACTCATTCTCACTCTTATCAGCTCTCATGAGTGTCTTCTTGGTGATGGCGTGAATGAAAAAAGGATGAAAAATGACATGTGCTTTAAGCAAAATACGTTGCGTTACATTACAGTAGCCGATTTGAGTAAAAAAGGGTATATTTTACTTAACAAGCTTACAGCTACAAGCTTACATTTAAAGTCATATTAAGCTGAGAAATGTCTTTAAGGGAGCGCTGAAAGTAATTTTTTTCGTAAGTAAGAATACCCTGGTTTGGGAACGTGGGAATAGGAAGGGAGCATAAAACACGATATTTTTTTTCTTTCTTTCCCTCTCATCAGGGAGGAAGTTTAATTCTGATAGCTCATACGACGAAGGGCTGCTGCATGCCTTGTCAGCGATGATAATATGCACGAGGGCTTTACTGGGCATTCCCTTCTGTTTGCTTTTAAATTATAAATTTTGAACTTTTTTTATTGCCTTGAGTATTCTTCTTGACTTAATAGTTTCCTGTCGCTATTCTAAGTTATCACTTCATAATTGTTTTATCATTCATATTTTGATGCAGATATATAGCGTCTCCTATAAAACGGAGGGCTTCTAGCCTCTGGTGGAAAGCGAATTGATTTGATTTAACAAAGAGCTTGAAAGTGCTACTGGCTAAAAATTTTGCTTCTTTGTTCATGGGAAAATTCTTGGCAGAATGTTTAACTCTGATAAATTTGACAGATAACGGGTCGCTTTTGCTTTCATTCACTTCTGATTTTTAGAAAAAAAGGAACTGTTATTGTCTTTTTTTTATTGTTTACATGTTACAATGATATTATGGCTTTTTTCATTTCTCTTCTGTTCGGAGTCAGATAAAATGTTACCGTAAATGTAAATGCTCATCCTCCACTCTTGGCCCATTTTAACCGGGAGAAGTAGTTGGCAGAGCTGAGAGATTTTTTTTCATCTTTCTCTGCGAGTCCTCAAGCAAGTTAGAATTGTGGAGGGTAAAATGCTTGCCCATGTGTACTGAAATCCCGTCAGTCATCATATCTTTCCCTTTCTTTCAAGAGCGAACGTAGTAAGATAACATTGTTCTGTTAATTAAAGTTCATTGTTTCATAAAGCTTGTAGTGCCATACAGTAAGAAGATGTAAAGACATTCCCTTCGGCCAAACTGCGAGGGGAAGTAGTAGTCAGCATTTTATAACACAAAAAATATACATTTTCTCGTTCTAAATTAGTCAAAGAAATGGTGAAATAAAAACGACAGGTGTGTGAAGTCCTGAGAAAAGCGTTTTGCTTTGTGTTTTGGTGGTGGTCGAATTTCTAATACGATTTTTCTAATGCTAGATTGCAGCTTACCTGCTGAGGATATGTACACATTCACGCACAAATCCACAAAATAGTGATGAGGATGAACAATGAATTAGTGCATGAGTGAGACTAATCTTTCTAGTTTGGGAAGCTATAATGATTGCTTACAAATATAAAAGCTAATTTGCTAATTTGTAGTAAATGCACCAATGACTGAAATAATTAGGCACCTTAATTGGATAGAACGCAAGTAAAGTACAGAATTCAATTTTCAGCAAACTCATCAAAATGAAATAAAAAGCAACGGGTGCAAGTAAATTGCTTAATTAATTTATTGTTGAAAATCTCGGTTTTTACAAAATTGTAAAAATAGTTTTTGGCAACGAGAAGCTCACGAAGATGGGGAGAATTTGATAACGAAAGTTAAAAGTCGTACGAGGCCACCATAAATTGCTATAAAAAGAAGAAATCTTACTTTTTATAATACTTAAACCCCAAAATTTAATATATATTTCAGCACCACAAATTCTTATTCAACTGATAGGGATGCACCGCGCAGATTAATGTGTGGACAAGTTGGAAAGTTAAATTTCTCATTTGGTAATCTTGCCTAATCTTTCTTATAAAAAAGAAAATTTGGAGCAGGGCAAATACAAAACGTTCTTTGGTTTCAAATGATTTGTGCCAACAGTGTAGCAAGCTACACTCGAGGGGAGGTACCACGTATGCGAAATGCAATGAATCTTTCGAAAGAACTTAATCCAGTTTTAGCATGTCCTTCATGGCTTCATATAGCATCTCGTTTATGGGTCTGCTTTTTCTTTTCACCAAAAGCCTTTCTTCTTCTGCGTGAGACAGAGGCACGACAATCCACTTGCAGTACAATCAAAACGAGATTATGATTCTGCACAGATTATATCAGACCGCGAAACAAATTGCTTTTTCGTACTATTTGTATTCCCGTGTCGTGTGCTCATGATGAAAAAATGGGATTTTAATCACTTTGTTACACAAAGGCAGTCCTTTCTTTAAATAAATAAATAATTATTTGTCATCAGTTCTTTTTGCTTTTACGCTAAAGGTCTTCCTCCGCATTACTTTGCAAACGGCAAACGCTACGCTATAAAGTATCCACCTGCAAATTTGCAATCTCCGCTTTTGCCTACACAAATCTGAATCAGTCATCTTTTCATACTTGCTCAAGAAATATTGTCATGTCGTTCATTTACTTAATCCAAAGTCACTATTCAATTGAAATGAACGTGTCAGACAGTTTGTAAATGACACTAGCAAAAGAGATGATCTTATTGAAAATTTTGCGTTAGCTCTTTTACCGTTCTAAACAAGAGATCATTTTTCTCCTTGTCACTAAATTATTCACGATTTCCATTGTAAAGGAAGTGCACTGAGTGATAGGTTTTCATGAAATATAGATCACGACAGTACACGTACGTACATTTTTATACCAACATGATGTGCACATCCTTTTATATCGATAATAATAGTAACACGGAGACACATAGGTAGGCATGCACCTAATCACAATAATTTTTTAGGCAAAATTGAAAGTAAAACTGAAATGGACCATTTAGCCAGCATTTTCATTATTATGCAGAGCTGCGATGTGAATTGTGAGGACCGAGCTAAAGGATATAATAAATTCATTCATCCATCCAACTCCATTTATCTTTCTCGTGAAAGTTCATTTCGTATTCTAAAAATGATACGGACCCATGTACGCACTTTATACTTAAGCGCATATATTTCTTGAGTGAAAACGCCAACTCATTTGTATCTGTGTGGTATTACGACTCAGAAAAAGTTATTTTTACTTTATGAATATTTTAGCCATTACACTTAAAAGTTGCTCCGTTGCCGAAAGGAGTGCATAATAGAAACGAAGTTTGATGCATTTCAAATAGACAAGGCGAAAAATTTTATTTTCAACAAAGTGAAATTAGCTAGGTTAGTGATTTAACTGAAGTACGAACGCGTCATCGGCAGGTGTGCCATATATAATATATGAATACAATTATGGTAATCTGCAGACGATAAATTGCTGGGATGCCCCACACAAGTTTTTTACACTTCCTTATGTAGGCAATATCAAGATAAGTATAAGTAAAACCTTTTAGCTTGTGAGCAAGAAATTTTTTTCCCTGTTGCTTTCATTATTGATGATAACAATATTATATCGGGTACAAAGTTGCCGCCAAAAAATAATACTGCTTATTACTCTGATAGCGTAATTATAATTTTCAAGCTCATTAATACTCTCACCTCAAGGATCATGAAGGGAAGCTCCATGCATTATTGGCTTTCCTCCTCCCAGGGAATTACTTTCTTTTTGTGATCTGGGATGGAGCTTACAAGCACTTAACCTATGCTGGCAACACCCATTTTTTAAAGATTAAAATGTGAATAGTCACACAAAACTCCTGCATCACTACTTGGCAATAGGGTTTTTACATGGCCTTACCAGAGTCCGCACTTCACTTACTCTCAGCATATGTTGGCAGAACACTTCAGTCCTTCAACTTTAAGCTTCGCATTTTATGGGAGTGATGTGGTCAAGAATACTTTGTTTTCTAGGACAAACAAATTTGAATTGCATCAAGGTGGCGCTCCACCATTTCTTGGATAGCCCTCCCTGAAATGAAAATTAAGTGCATACCATGAATGGATGATAGGGAGAAAGGAAAATGGAGAATACTTCACAGTCATACTGATATTGATATTGCTGGCAATACTCATTATGACTGACCATTATTGTGCACATTCTTTGTTGTTTGCTCGAGTGAATTTGCATTTCTACTTTGCTAACTATCAAAACAGGCGAGGAAAAGTGACCATTTGTCAGTTTGGCTCGATTATAGTCACTGAACTGTTTCTGGGCGCAGTGTGTGTTCTCGTGATGATGATGTAAACAATTAAGCAGCACCGTTCCCATTCATTTCTGGTAAAGGACCGATTGTTGGCAGTTGGCATTTGCTTATTTTCATTTCACTTGCCCATACAAAATCTCATCACATGTCAATTGGCCGTCAATTGATGAATTACAAGTACCTAAGAAAATGTAGGTATTCTTGGCTTGAATATATATCGGACATGTTTTCATGATAAATTCAGAGCTGATTGCAAATCAGACTGTGCATAAATATGTACTTGGTGCTAGAGAAAAAAAGAAAAAGTTCTGTCAGTGGTGGTACTTTCCTTGATTGCAGGCAGAAAAAGTTGACTGTAAATCAGCTTGCCCTCTCCTTTTCCTCATGAATAGGAATTGCGGGGTGAATTTCATTACTTGGCAGGACTGACGATGATGGATAGAAGTGATGAGAATATGACACATAACCTAAGGCAATTTTTGTTTGCAATGCCTTTGAAGGAATGCACACTGTGTGGTGATTTCCCTGTTTGGTGATTTACCAACAGATTTTTAAAAATTACTGAAACAGCTTTACTGTTAGAATTATATTGTCTGTCGTTTGTCTAAACTGAATGATTGAGAGGCTCAAGAGCCCTTTCTTCATTCCATCCACTTGAGACATAGGTGCATGCCCATGCATTGTTTCATGAACTTGACCTTTCCTGACATTTTCGGGATACCTAAGTGAGATCGCATCATCTCACTGCTAACTCTTACATTATAAAAATGCCTAAATACTGTCCATTTTCATGACACTAAAAAAGGTGAGAGTGAGAGAAGGTAAATTCTTGACAGTGAATGAGTGGCTCACGAGAGCAGACGGAACTCCTCCGCAAGCTACTCTGTCCTCCTTGTGATGATTGGAAAATGTACATGTGCAAAAAATCCTTTTCCCAAATGAGTGTTAATTAATCAATGAATGTGTAAATTTTAGAGTAAATATAGGTAACCCATATTCAAAATTTTTATAATGAACAGAATGAGAATAGTATGATACCTATGTACAGTACGGGTATTAACTTGGACAGTGGGCATATATGTTTAGGTACTCATTCAACTTTCATTTTCGCTTATGCTAGCTTAAAATAATAGGCCTACCTAAGTCATTTTGATTTTTCTAGCAACTGACCCAAAATTCACTCTTAAAGTAACTTCTCTAATACTACAGGCAGTAAATTGAGCAAATTAAGTAGGTACTAGGAAGATCGGCAAAGAGTAACTGATAATGAGCTTTAGCAAGTGAAGCAAGCTAAAATTACCTCTCAACAACCGCTTGCGTCTGTGGTAAAAGTCAAAAGCTGACAGAATTGATAATTATCTTGCGACCCTCCCATTTTGAAGCCCTTTCCCTCCCCTCCTTCCCGACTTATCTTCGTACGCAATCAGGAATGAATCTAGTAATAAGTGATTTTCAATTATAGACAGCATTAGTAATGGCACAACTAACAGTGATTTTTTATTGTAAACAATACCATTTATTTATATTTTGCTAGCAATTAGATCCAACCTTTATTACAGGTCGGATGGGCCTGAACTGCTGCGTGCAGTTATTCATTTCAGCGATAGGCAAAAAAAAGTACGCGTGAGTGCAGAGGTTGTAACTTGTAACACTCACTGCTACATTAGAACTTATCACTGTTATTATTTTTATTATAAATGGTAACAAAAAATAGTGAAAAATTCAATCTAGCGTCAAGTTCAGAAAAAACTAGTTTTCTCTTCAAACTTTTTTCCTACCCTTTTTTTACTATTATTTCTGCATTGTAGTGTATACTCATCATACACATTTTTTGCATCAGTGAAATTTTTTTTCTTCTGATGCATCAAGACCAAAGAGGCTTAATTATGCCTGTTCTAGATTTCGTATCGTACAAAGATTGAGGAAAAAATAGAGAAGCGAAAGGATTTTTTTTAGAGAAATAATAAGTACCTAAATGGACTCAAGCTTAGAAAGCAAGCAGAGAGTATTAATGTGCACACCTAAATACCTGGAGTAGCTGCTGAGCCTGCAGCTACAAGATTTGGCTTATTCCATTTTGTCATCTTAACTTGTATTTGTTTTAATGGTAATGAGTTTTCTGTTTCTGTCGACGTAAAATTATAATTACATAGATAAAGAGAAATGACAGAAAGCAATATTAAAAATGACGACGCAAGATTTTCATGTCATTTTTCCTTTTGTTCCATTCAGGCAATGTTGAAGGAGATATTCTTCCCTTTAATGTGTTATTCTAACTGCTGCAGGTAGAAGATGTGTCATTAATATCATTATCATAATTATAATTGTTTTTTATGAGATCCTGAATAATAATTTAGAAGAAATAAAAAATTAGCTATGCTCAGCAACCTTTGTGCGAGAGCAGCATCCTTTTATCACATTGTCATCTTCGTATTCAAAGTCCCCCATCTTCTTTTTTTCTCGGTCACTAACAGTGTATCATAATTATAAAGCTCATGTCACTTTTACTTGCGAGACTGCATGCGGCAAAAATAACATTTTTTTCTCCTTAAGCTAAGTTTTCTAGAAATGGAGGATGTATATGTAGTGAACTTGCCCTTGCGGTAATTATAAATTATGCAGCTATGATTTCTAAGGAAGAAAGCAGAAATGTAGTTCTGCTGTTGCACCTATTGTTTTCAGCGAAACTATAATAATTTAATACATTTTTAATAATGATCTACATTTTTTTATTATTGTGTTTTAGGCTCTCTGTGTTTCGGAGCTGTGTGCCAGCAGAAGTCATCATGTTTCGCAGACGGAGACTGCTGCTTACTCTCTTTGCAGTGTGCATATCCCAGGTGAGAACTCATTTTTATTTTAATAACATTATCTTAATTAGCACAAAACACAGCTTTGCACATAGAAAATGGCAAAGAGTCGCAAAAAAATGAGATGCATATCAGACTAAAACCATATATTTTAATTCCTTAAGGCAACTTGATTTATGACAGGACAAACTTATGCTAATAAGTCTACGACGCGAAGATTTTAGTTGATGCATGTGCGTGAGTGCATGAGTACAGTACGCTTTGTTCACCTAAGCTGGTGGTAAATTGCCACTTCAACAACATCGATAAAGCAAAGGCGTCTGACGTGACGCTGACTGGCAGACAAATGAAGACACTACTCGCGTTTTTTTTATATCTTCGTGTTTTATTTATTTTCTATGTGCCAGAAAATATTATTTTTCAAGAAGTTTTTGAATGATTTCGA
>JAHZND010002724.1:0-10265 GCA_027744115.1 Acrocyrtus sp. NNG-2020
AGCAAACTTTAATCAAAAATACCTGACCGAACCAAAACTAATTTAACTACTGTGGGATAATCATGTTATGTAGTGGATAAGGTAGCGTGTTGTGTAGCGTAAAATCCCCACTTGTTAGTTAAACCGGGTGCATGCATTAAAAATGTTTTATAAAAGTATGAGTCTAGTTTAACGCAAACTAGCTCTATGCATTATGTTGGATCGATTTGTATATACCAGTGTCTATTATGATGATGATTTTAATTGTTACTGAGTTACATATAATGCATATTAAAACATTGTACATGGTGCTATTAGCATTAAATTACATACATGAAAATAGTATACATGTTAATTACTATTTATATTAATTTTGAAATTCAAAAGAAAATTACTTAAACCTCCCGCATCGACTAGCTGGTATGGATGAGTGTTGCACCCAACAATATTTGTGTACTGTTTGCCGAAACTCACTCAGCCATGGCCATATATAGCTCATGTCCTTGCACTGGCTACCTCCAGTAATATTCCTTTTCCTATACACTACCTATCTACCAAACATAAAAATGTCTTCAAAGGATGTCCCAATTCACCCCATCTCCAATATGGAGTTGGAATCTAAAAGGTTGGTTGAGTTACTGGATACGTATAGGATGGCTGATGGCGCACCGTTGGTTTTTCGACCTGCATCTACTCCAATAAGCATCCCATGGAACACTGACAGTAAATCGACAATAGTGCGCAGCGTTCCAATATGGGCTCCAAAAGAAAATAATTGCTATTGGGCAAATGTGACATCTGGAGGCATAGATGCTTCTCGTGCTTTTGATACATGGGTAGATGCAGATTTTGGAGCTCGCTCTGATCCTTTACCAAAGACATTTGAAGGGATTTTTAATATGGCTCTAAGAAAAGGTTCATGTGAAGAGACGCAGTTTCCTGTGAAATTGGGTACTCTATTAAGAAGCCGTGGTTCCCTTGACCCAACAATGTGGTGTCCAGACCTGAGTAGTGTACCGAGTGACCATGGGAGTGCATTATTGCACAGAGTATTCCAGCCGTGTCTTACAAGGACTTCTCCATTTAATGTGAGATGGCTAACTGCTTCACCGAGTGGCACTTCGCGAATACTCACGATATTTGCTGGTGAACAAAAGTGGATTCTAATTAGAATGGACAGACCAGAGCTGTCTCTGCCATTTGTAGCGAGCCATTTTTTAAATAATACATGTCCATTTTCTATCCAGAACACACAGATTTATATATCACTTAAAGAACTGGTCGGGAGTATGTGTGACTTTAAGGTGGCTCATACAAAACCTGGGGATGCGCTCTACGTTCCGCCAAATTACTTGTTACAGGGAATCACCCTGCGATCGTCGGCATTTTTGAACAGTCCAATATTCGACGGTAAATTTATGAAGTTTTCGTTTCCGAGTTGCATGTGCACGAATAGAATTCACGAGTATGAAACTATGACAAGGAATGCTATTTGGCAAAATTTGCATCATTTACTTGCGAATGATATGAAACCCAACTATATTGAAAGTGTGCCAATCCAATCAAGAAATACAAATCGTTTAATAGACGAAAAGTAATTGTTTTTTTTTGCCTTTTATTGTTTTAACTGGTTGGGAGAAATTATAGAAACTAACCTATTTGCATCCTTATGAGTAAACTAAAATATATAAAAAAACAAAATATTTTTTGGGATTTTTTATGAATAACCTATAAAATTGTATAAACTAGATTCATGTAGCAACTAAAATTATAAAACATTTTTTTGTGATTTTTTGTGGCTAACCTATAAAATTGTATAAACTAAATTCATATAGCAACTAAAATTAGAAAACATTTTTTTTTGGATTTTTTTGTGACTAACCTATGAAAAATTGTATAAACTAAATTCCTATAGCAAATAAAATTACAAAACATTTTTTTTTGGGATTTCTTTGTGACTATAAAATAAAATTGTATAAACTAAATTCTTAAAGTAGTTTAGAAATAAAATTAATTACATTTTAAAAGTGGTAGTGGCTCTCTGCTCATTTAGTAGCATATCTACAGTACAAATTTGTTTTTCTGCCATCAGAGTACACTTTTAATACATGAATAATAATTGTCTATAGCGCTAAAAAAAGTGTGCATTTTCCGTTTCATGGTTTCCATTCCCTTATTGCGATTTCAAACAATATTCGTTCCAACCCGTGATAGATTCCAAAAAAATGTCAAGGTCCAGGTTTCTCTCTGCTCCTTATCGGCCCTGTAAATGAAAACATTTTTAAATACCGACCAAATGCTAAATAGTAATAGCTGAACATACCTGCAGTTACTAATGGCTGATACTAATAGCAGCGCCTCTTCATTTTAGTACATGCTGAATGTAGTGATTCGACACCACTTTCCACATACCTAAAAACTAGAGTTTTACTCGTTTTCGCCTTTAGGTTGGCCTGTAATAAAACACAAAATATTAGATAGAGTCTATTATGTAAAAATAAAATACATGACTTACACTTTTATTTTTCATTGGCCGGCTTCATTCAGCAGCAAATCTTGGGGGATAATCCCTCCTTTTAATAATGGCGTGCTATTTTACGAAGACTATGTACAATATTTCAGCCAACAGGGCTAACCATGTTAACAATGTAGTAATATTTTGCATAGAGCTTCAAAGCAGCAAATCAAAACTTGTATTATCTGCAAACAACAATTTCCATTTTCTGGATATTCTCTTGCATCTCTCAATTCATTTTGTCGGTTTTCCATTTTGGGAGGCGATAATGTATGATCCCGATAAAGAATGTTCCTGAAAACAGCTAAATACAGTGAATATTAATTCCTATTCGCCAGACTTTCATGTTTTTCGGCGCACCCTTTCCAGCTTTCTATAACAAGTTGATACATGTCCGATATGCGACTCTCCGAGTCGTCTGGAATATCTGCCACTATCGAATTTAAAAGGTCATTAATTTCACATTCAAAATCTAAATAAAATTTTAAACAAAACTCTTGCTCCATGTGTGAAGAACAGCATTCCATGAATTTTTCGTGTATCCCGAGGTAGCGGCATTCCACTAATGGAAATGTGATTTCTCCTAGCACCGCCGCAGAGGCAATCTCCAGTGCCCGGTAAAAGATTTCAAAGCATTCGTCACAACACCTTGTTCGTTTATGTTTCCTTATAAAGGCTGGTAGGTCCATGCTCCCTTCCTCTTCAGAATCCTCGCAGTCTGAGCAAATGACGGGAGACTGCGTCGTCTCGCCTTCTATGGTTTGTGGAGGAAACATTTTTATTCTGAAAATTAAATTGTATAAGTGTAACGCATACCGATTATAATGATCCTTGATTTTCAATGCACTCGTACAGCACAGGCATGTATCAGCGTGTCCCCCATTTTCCCTGCACTGCAGCTTTAGCTTTCCCATAAAAGTGGCCACCATCCGTTCATTCTCGAAGCACTTTTTTGAAAAGTGGCCAGCAATTTCCGTATTTCCCATTCCACATAAAATTAGTCTGATGAAGTATATAACAAATATTCCACAACTCATAGTTTCGTCACACTGTATTTGACTGTGGAATGTGCGAATAGAGTGAAATGGAAGTGAAATGTGATATTCACTTAGCCCCAATCCAATACTATCGTAATATACGCACTGTATCTGATTGTATTTCCTCTCCATAAAGTGTAGTAAAAACCAATGGCCAGTTTTGTTTTTCCCCCTTTTAGCTTCACTTCTAGATATGGTATTTGCGATAACAAAGAGAGGAAGGCGACGAAAGCTAATATTATATAACTCTTCACGGCCACAAATTTGAAAAAAAAAGTTTTGTCTTTTCTGTAGACACACTAATAAATCTCGTAATTCTTGCTCGTTCATTAAAGTTCAGTTATTGAGACTTGTTTGTTCTTGTCAATTTCCGCAACCAGGGGTTTTTCCAAAAACACGATACATGTCAAGTTTTTCGTTGTTGGGTTTTTGAAGGTAAGATTTAAGCGGAGAGTTCCAGATTTCCGCAGCTGAACAGGGCTATTTAGCTCTCCGGGACGGAGGTGAAAGACGAGTAAAAACAAGTTGGACTTGAAGACTGCCGGCGAGACTCCTATCCCTCTCAGGCATGGTTTTAGTCCATCCAGGAATGATTCGTATGCCAACAAATAATTTCCATCTTTAAATTGATATCCGTGTTTGTAGATTAGACTCTGACCATCCAGTAGTAATTCGGCAGAGTTGATATCGTTTGGCTGGAATGTCGCGTAGGATTTTCCCCCTTTCCCCGCCAATACCTCACTATCAATTAAGCCAACAATTGCGAAATTTGGAGTTTTTCCAGCGGAAATAATATCCGATAGAAAATTGCTTGTTCCCGTCGCAATTGTTAGTGGCAGAATTTCTCTTGACTGGTATGGGTACTGGAAAAATTTGCCGCTAGCAAGGTCTCTAGCGTGGCCTTCCTCAATTGCGCTGTTTACCGTTAGGCGTTTACAGTAAAGGACTGCTTCCTGAACTGTCAGCTTCCCGGTGACATATGGGTACTGGAAAAAGTTGCCGCTAGCAAGGTCTCTAGCGTGGCCTTCCTCAATTGCGCTGTTTACCGTTAGGCGTTTACAGTAAAGGACTGCTTCCTGAACTGTCAGCTTCCCGGTGACTGTGTCATAGTCGAGGCACAGCGCATCCGGGTTTCTAGTCAGCACAATTTGTAGTGTTTGGTCCTTGTGAAGATACTTTGGGCACTCGAGTAGGGAATGACAGAGTTGCCCCGAAAGATAAAATGATGTTGATGTTCCTGCCACCTTTCTCCGCGATTTATAGCCCTCAGACTCGAAAACGTCTGCATTATTATCCAAAAATAGGAGACTGGTTTCCAGACGCTCATTTTTGGTCGTGGCGTCATAGTTGAAAATGTTGTTGAACAGCGCCTTATAGTGATAATAACTAATATTTCTCTCTGTGCTAATGCCATTCAACTGCACATCAAGTGATGAGAATATGGCATGTAATCCGTTACATGCCAAGCTGGCCTTGTCCGTTTCTAACAGCGATCCCGTCGTCTTTTGGATTTTAACTTTTAGTTGAATGCGAATGCTTCGCATGTCGAGGTAAGTCTGTCGATGCTGGAATGACAAATGTTATTGGCGTTGCAGAATTACTCAAGTCTAACAGTTGTGGGTGAATCGTCTCCCATGTTGATGAGATGATACCGACGTCGGTTGGGGGGACGCCAGTGAGGGTGAGCGCAGTGGACCGGACTTCGGATCCACCGGCCTTACTCCCCTCCACTCTACCCTTTTCGTTTAAGTCTCCCATGTTGATGAGATGATACCGACGTCGGTTGGGGGGACGCCAGTGAGGGTGAGCGCAGTGGACCGGACTTCGGATCCACCGGCCTTACTCCCCTCCACTCTACTCTTTTCGTTTATATCCATATCAGCGTCTAGTTTTCCTACGAGTTTTAGTACGTTTCCTCTTTCCTCCTCCTCCTCCTACTGGCTTACGCTTAGCTACTCTACGGCGACGGCGGCGCCCACCTCCACTCAATACTTTTTTTACAACTCTTTTTTTCCTGGTTGTTCTCCGCTTCCTCTTTACTGCTTTGCGCCTAACTGCCCGCTTCCGTTTTCGAACAGTCACAAATGCCACTGGAGTTTCTGGACACGTGTTCATGGTATTGTCAGTTAGAATACACTGCTTTTCATCTGTACAAATCACTTCCTGTTCCATATCCACTATATTTTACTCTTTTCTCTAAAATTAATTACACACACTGTATGAAATTTCTGGGGCGGAATAAGAATCGAATGCTCATCCTGGAGCATAATATGAATTGTTTGCACGCTGCTATCCTTACACGGCATATAAATAATTGAATTTGAAATAAAAAACTGTTCTTCATCCTCGTTTGCCTCTTTTCTGTCCAAAATTGCAAGAATCTGACTTTGGTTTGAATTGAAAAATGAAAATGCTCCTATATTGCTTGTTATGAATATTTTTGAAAGACTGAGTGGGAGTGGCTCGGAGGGGGCCTTTATATACTCCTCCGGCACGCTCTCGGGCTGCAAAATACGTCGGTCAACGCCAAAATTCATGTCATGACTTAGTTTACTGGTCTTTGCCCGGCCCAAATACGTATTTAGAAAGGGGGATAATTGGATACTGACGTTTGGTGGTGAAATGGAAACGTTTATGGTTGCGTCATCTTCGTTAATTGTCGTCGAAAACGTTATTCCGCTCAGCTTATTTACCGTATTTTCCACACTTTTAAAGATCTCGGCAAGACTGGGTGTCTCAAGCTGGGGCAATGCGAGAGCCTCCTTTTCCTCTCGGAAAAGTTCCACATTAATTAAATCTGTAGGTTCTAATTCATCTAAAAGTGTGTCATCCGGAGGAGATTCTGACGTGTATTTTCCGGGGTAAAATATCATTTTAGAGTGGCCCAGGATTTCGTGTGACGGGTACTCCAGATTGAGTTTAGTGGCTGCATTTTCATGGGAGTACTCTAGCGTCGTGCTACTTGCCGCTCCAGCAACTAAATTAACTACTATTCTAGCATTTACATTATTTCGGGTAAACAAGTCATTAAGTGCAGTGGCGAGTAGGCTGGCATTACTTATTTGTCCTTTTGGAGTGGACATGCGCTCCTGCAGATATTTTTCTACTATAATTAAATGGTCTTTTCCCACTGTATTAAAAAATGGTTTACGCGCTTCTGGTTCGCGGTCAAAATCGACCAGCTTTGGTTTCTTGTATGAATCGTGATAAAAAATTTGTTGCAATCCCATTTCATATCTGGAAATGTCGATTGGAAATGGGAGCTGGTTCCGAAATGACGATGAGCTATTATCGGTAAATATGTCATTATTCAAGTTGGATACT
This sequence comes from Acrocyrtus sp. NNG-2020, assembly GCA_027744115.1. NCBI lineage: Eukaryota > Metazoa > Arthropoda > Collembola > Entomobryomorpha > Entomobryidae > Acrocyrtus > Acrocyrtus sp. NNG-2020. The sequence continues at coordinate 6,856 of JAHZND010002724.1, forward strand.
AATACTATACTAAATGTGCTAGCTTCTGGCTGGCGGATCATTTTGACTTTCTGGGTCTGCGTGAAGCAGGTCTGAAGAGAGAAATGTTCCTGGAATACGTGCCTTGCTTTCCCTATCACAAATTACATAGGTATATTCTGGATATTCAGTGTGTATCCCACAAATCTCAAAAATCTCATTCGACCACTGTCTCGTCCCTCCTCTCGTAAAAATATACACCTGCCGAGATAGCCTTACTGTGTCGCCTACCCTAAACGTTTGTTTTTCTACTGCCCGCTTTACTGTATTAATGTAGAGACGGTGGAAGACCAAGTCCCAATCTTTCCGCTTGATTGATGCAGGCGAAAATTGATGTGAAGAATGGACCTCTCTATTATACGTTTTAATTATGGTTTGGTAGACATCTATCCAGTTCCGTGTCGAGTTTGCGTCAAAGTACTGGTATAATTTTGTTTTAAATGTTAAAATTAAACGTTCAGCGTGGGCCGCCTTACGCGTAGTCCTACTTGTCATGTGAGTGACGCCGTGTTTTTGCAGCACCTTTCTCAATTTAGCATTTAAAAATTCCCTTCCAAAGTCGCTGTAGATATTTATAACTTTGGGCCGGGCTTTTGTCAACAAGTCATTAATTTTGGATGAGACTTCTGCTGCATTCTTCTTTTTAAGAGCATATGCATAAGCTACCTTTGTAAAGCTGCAGACTCCAAAAAGTATGTAGCTATAGTTACGATTATACTGTTTAAGCTGGGTGAAATCAGCAAGGTCTAAATTAATTGTCTGGTGCTTTGAATGCACAATAAATGTTCTAAACTTTTTTGGTTTCCGCCTCCTGAATCTGCTAAATGTATAAATCTTGTTTAAGCTTTTACTTACACGTTCAAACTGCTTTGAGTCTAATTTTTGATTTTTTATAAAGTTGAGAATGGACTGAAATGAGCCCGGCTGTGCTGGGTTTAACCAGTTTTTCTGTACGTACCTACTATCCGCTTCTCGCCTTCCTCTTTTTCCTCTTGACATCTCCCAATGGTTTTGCCGCTAGCAAATACCTAACTTCTAGCTGAGTCAGTACTGATAGGAAATTGTCCCATCCATCGGGGGCTTTTCCTTTCCCACTTATAGCATACTTGAGTTGTAAAAAAATTGGTCCATTAAAAACTGGGCTGCTCAGAACTCCATAGTCATCAATATCACCAATTTCACGCAGCTGCTCCAGCAGCTTTGCAGCCTTTTTTTGTGTAGCTTTACCCAGCGTAAGTAACTGTGATGATAGCCACAATGATGCTTCCCTCTCCTCACAAATGGCAGTCAGTTCTTGATATTTTTTAAGCGGTACTAGTTTATATTCCTCCTGCTGCCCTTCAGTCACTTCCATTATATCGCCTCATAAATTAAATTAATGCACTCTACTAGAATTTTTGACAGCACACACGCTAAAAATGGTTTCACAAATTTACTATACTTTCTATACGATTTTCTCCGCAATAAACTAGCAATAACCTTTTTCTCGTACCTACTCAAAGGAAATTCACACTGGAGTTGCTGCCGTATCTTTAAGCAAGCGAGCAAACTATCAATATTTTCTCTTGTGGCTTGATCAAACAATTCCTTTTCACGCCCCTTTTTACTTTGCGCTAGTTGATTTATCCAGTCATAGTTTTTCAAGACAAGTTCCATAATTACTGGGGGAGCCCAAAAGCTATAAAATCATTTTCCCAGTAAAAAAATGAGTTTCTCAATCTAAATTGTTCGGGGTCATTGGGGTGTAATGATACCACTAGATAATTATAGGGTTTATCTGTAACTTTTTTATACACACTGTACATATACTTTACACTCTGTGGTTCAATCTGACGAAAAAATGTATATGCCGAGTGAGATGCACGATATAGCTTAAAGAGTACAAAATAATGTGAGTTGAATCCCAGCAAGTTTAGCTTTCGATCACCAAATAATACCTGCGATTGAAAAATAACAGATGTTGAGAGATGGTGATTTGCTATAGTAAATATCGAAACAAAATGAGAATAGTCCCTTTTCAATGAACCGAGCTGGTCCTCTAGCACCAAAAGCGAGTTTTTTTTCTTGCTGAGTAATGAATACACTTCCTCCCAGTTTTTTGTTATAATTGCACCGTGATTCACTTTCAACTCGTTGTAAAAATCTTGTTCAATTGAAATTAAATAAATTACTTGATGGATTGGTTTCCGAAATATTCGCTGGCGATTTTCCACAATTTTCCTACACAGCACTGATTTCCCTGCGCTAGTCTTTGCAATTACTGAAATTATTGAAGGGAAATGGATCCTTGGGTTGATTGTAGAGAGCTCATCACTCCCTGTAGACATCCTTAATACTGCCATTGTACCCTTGAGGGACGCTGGCTAAATAGCCGGGAATAAACGTTCTGTCACGCTCTTTGATCCGTAAAGTCCCGAAATTACGTCGAGTTGTAGTTAATCCTTCCGGGGTGAACGTATTTCGGACGTACTCTCCTTCTAGAGCAACGTCAGAATTTAACGCTGCCATATAGTTTATAAACGTTGCATTTGCTTTCTTTGGTACACCTTTGCACGTTTCAATCAAGCCGTTATCATTGCATTTTTCACAGGAAATGAAGGCATCAGAGTTGCAGTACGAGCACGTTTCTAGAAATGCGTAGCAGTGCGAGCGAAGTTTTATAAAAGCAATGGCGCGTGGATATTGGATTTTAAAATACCCTTCTCTTCCTGCATTCCGATTCTTATCGTGCAGCTCGTGTCCTTCAGGAAAAGAAGAATAGTCCAGTAAATTATCTAATGCACCCAGTTTGTCCATGTAATTTTCAGAGCGAACAACTGCAGTAATACTGTCAGTCTGGATAGAAATGGGAATAAATAGCTGGAAATGGTCCATTAGCTGGTATACCGTCTGGTAGATTTTTAGTTTACTCTTGCATAAAATGGAAAATGCAATTAGAATGCTCTTGTCGGAAAGCTGTGTATTGTTACGAAAAGTAAACATTGTCAAGTTTTCGTCGAGAATTTCAATGTTTTCCAAATTGTTTCTTGCCGCAAACCGCATGGCTTGTCTTCTCGTCTTTGCAAAAGTGGTCTGTGTGCTGGTAGGAAAAGAGTGAAATACCCCGTAGCAATTATTTGATATTCCCTTATGCAATTTTGCTTCATACTGTGTGAGTGCAGAGCGTTTGTGCTCCATATTTTCCTTCATAAAATCCCGGAGGAAAGGTGCTTGCGTAAAAGAAATTATATTTTCAATGGAAATTAGTACCATTCCCTGCTCTATAAACCAAACGAAAGATTCCCCGCAAAGCGTGACACAATTTTTATCGAGTTGAGTCATACACGTATATGAAACATTATCGAGAAAAAAGGATTTGCAGTCACCATAAAGCTCCCTATGCTTGGCGACAG
>JAHZND010002725.1:0-14882 GCA_027744115.1 Acrocyrtus sp. NNG-2020
CATAAAAATCCGATGCTCTCCCAATCCCAGCCAATTACATGCAAGAGCTAACCGAGCCAGCTTTCTGAAGCATTTTTTCCAACTTTCCTCACCGCCACCTCACGTCGAAGACGAATGCAATAGACAGCTATAATGGAGTACACACAACGACACAGCCTCCAGCACTTTCGCGGAGTGTTCTGATGTAATCAAAGTTCTAGAAAAATGTCTTTAACTTATTCCCAACTCCCATCTAGTTTTTTATCTGCTCTAAGCGGAATCTATTACCAATCATCGTAATAGGCTCTTTTGCTGGTTACCCACAGGGGTAGGTGTTTTCCTACATGGTTTAGGGAGCACGTGTGTAAAGCACGAGTGCAGGTAGTATACGAGATCCACTTTCATTTCCAGGGTTTAGCCATAAAAGTAGTCTTTTACCTCGCGGTAACCTTCCATACCAGGGGAAAGGCAAAATTAGGTATAAGAGATGGGTTAATTTTGCACTCGCAGCAGGTCACTTTTAAACTATGAATACCAAATAATAAATAGAATGCTCCGTCTTTCCAAACTCTTCTAAGCTTTGTTGCAGACTAAAGTTGCTTTTACATATTGCGAGTCGTTTAAAAAATCAACAGACCTCTGGGAACCAATGTGGCTGGAATTTAATGTCGTCGCTTGAAAAAAAGGGAGCAAGATGAAATTGGGAAAAAAAAGAACTTTCCTTTTCTACTGTTATAGTAGTTAGGGCGTAATTGTAGCTGGCACAAGTAGGTAAACTACTTCACTCAAGCTGTAATGGTTTCCTGAAAATTACTCTGGAAAAAAGGAAAAGTTTGCATGTGGCTATGATTCTTTCTTTTCGGAGTTATATTTACTTTCAGAGTAATTCCAATTCAGGTAGTTTTCTGATTTTTACTATGTAGATATTATGAATGGAATCTTTTCTTTTTTTATTTTATCGGGAAGAGCTGAATAGCAAGGGGGAAAGTCTTAGGGCAAACTAGAGCTTCTTCATTTCGTGTATGCTTTGTAGTCTATAGCGATTTTAATCTTGTTTAAGGAAGGGAGAAAAAAGCGAAGGAAGTAATTTTAATGCTTGAATTTTTATTCCCCGTTTGCCCATTGCTCTTTGAAATTGCATTGGTATTGAGGAGGACGTGTTCAGGCTATCAATCGAAAGGTCAGACTATCTCCGTTGATCTAACAATGAAGTCATGTAGCAATTGCATCGATTTTTCCCATGCCGACTTTCTATGAAAATGAGAATTGAGCTGAGCCCACGGATAGTGAAGCCACTTGCCTCAGTGCAGTTAAGGCAAAGAGCGTTTCGGAAATTATTTACTACATTCCTATTAAAAATGTATTTTCTCGGAGATGCACGTACCTTTAGAATTTCCCAAGTTGATATCGGCCTCAATAGCAATGCTGGTGGTGGTGGTGCCACTGCTCCCGTGTTCCGCTTTCCCCATGTCGCTCTCACTTTCTCCATTACCTTCTTGAGGAGATAGAATTGCGTCCATTTTAAAGTCCTTTATTTATTCATATGGGCAAAGTGAACCGGTTTTTCGTCGAAAAGTATCGGCTTTATTGAACAGTTTCTGTGTGCAAATTGTCTGTTGGAAACTGCAGTCTACTTACAAGCGGCACAGCGAGAATGAGTTCATAGTCGCCAAACTTCTGCTTCTCACGTCCTCCAACAACTCAGCAGATATATACTTAGCGCGAATGTATTTACGTCGTAAATTTATCGAGACAATTGCTTCAACTAGATTGCTTAGATTTCCTCTCTATTCAGCCCAATTTTCTCTTTTCAACTCTGTTTTATACTGATATGTTTTGCACAATTCTAATTTCTCACACTAAAACAATCCCGTCAATTTAAAAAGGGCTCCCCTCGCTCTAACGACACTCACTGACTTTCCAACAGTCGCCTATTTTTTTATACTAAAGTTGCTCTATTACGGCAGTTATAAGTTTGCCTTATTTTCTTCAAAGACAGTATGAAATCTCCTTCCAGTGAATTTAATAGATTTTTTAAGCAAAATATTCGAAATCGATAGACAATTTGAGATCGGCACTCTTTCACTTCAACTTCTTTAGAAAATATCAATGGGAAAATTTTCAATGGGAAGAATTTCAACTCTATAAGCGGAAAACAATGAGGAGGAGCGATTGAAGAAAGTTCTTCTGCAATGAGAAAGAGAAAAAGAACTGAAAAGAGAATATTTCCTCGGGTTCTAGAAAGACGGCTAGGCAAAAATTGCAAAAATGTAAACAAGAACGAATGAAAAGTAAATGCTTTCTTTCTACGGGCTCGAAATTGCTGAGATAGCGGAAGGGAAAAACGGAGAGAGAGCAACAAAGAGCGTGCTATCACACACAGGCAATATGTAAACCATTTTTGGAGAATGAAGCAAGACAATGGAGTGCGCGCCAGCTCAGTCACAAGTGAAATGAGTGTCTTCTTCAGGTTGCAGCTGCCTTTAGCCTCATTGTGAGCGTTAGAGAAAGGAGGCAAGTCGAGGAGAAAGCTGGGAAAGGGGTCTCTAGATAAACTCAAACCACTCTCTCCCGTTCCATCAACAACTTGAGGGGCAATACAGATTACAAGTAATGGATTTGCCAGTGCGCTCAAAATGGTACAGTGAAAAAATATGAACTGGAGTACTGGAGAGCGCTGTCAGGCTGACTATAAGCTAGCTCACGCTAAGGCTAAGCTGAAGCCCCCAACAGGTTTTGTGCTATAAAGTCAAAAGTGAAATCCACGAGACAGTTCAATTTTTTTTCTACTAATAATAATTATCTGGGGAAAGTTACCTTGGCTTAGATGACGTCTTTTCTCTATTACTTCTATCCCTGGAAACATCTCAGGATGCAGGTTGAACCGCAACGGGGCACATTTTGTAAGCCCCGGGCAATTAGAAAAAAAATAATAATGTGAAGGGTTTAGTGGAGCTCACCCTGATTTAAAATGTGTAAAAAAAAGTGCGGCTACCACTAAATTTATGTTGCAAGGTAGACTCTCTTGAACAAATGGAAGTGGTGAAAGTCAATCTATCGATTTTTCTCTTTTAATGCTTCAGCTGTCTCCACTTTTATATCCCATGGAATCCACAGTGGCGACAACATAATTATCTTAATGAGTTTTATGAACCTGGAAAAAAATTGTTTTTTTTGCCTCAATTTGGTAATAAACCAGAACCAAAAAACTTTTTTTAGTGAAGTTCCTTTTCGGATATTGTATAGGGACATAATATCCGTCCAACCGTGTAACTTTCCATTTTCCCGTGAGAGTATATAAAAAAGTTTCCGAAAACCCGATGTCAAGGTTTGGCTTTTAAGATTAGTGAAATGCCGTGGTTTTAGCGCCATCCCTCCTGCACCAGTTTCATTCGACAATATTGACGTATCTACATTTAGGGCTGTGAAGCGATGAGATTATTACAGTGACACATGCATAAACTGAAACAGGTAGAGAGGCACCTGCTCCTATGCTAATATTAATGCTGACGTTTCATGTATGTTCTTTTCGAAATTAATTTATCTGATTCTCCAATGCAATGAAAAGTTTGAAGGCTGGCAACATTGAAAATTGCCACATTTTCTCCACTGCGTTAAATCCTGAGCGGTTTGTCTAGTATTCTCCAATTTTAAGGTAGATATTATCACATTTGACAAGTTATAACGATGACAGCTTCAGTAGCCTGAACACGCTCCATTTGAAAGGCACATACAATATTTCAGTGGTTATAACAAAGGCATAAAAAGTACAAAATTTTTATAACCAATTACATTATATTACTTAAAACTTAGTTTACTTTTTAAATTATGGCCTCATAATGCCCACTAGATTTTTCCCTGTTTTCTGAGTAAGCAGCTTTCAAAATGGCTGTTGAATTATGAGCCATTATTGCTAACAAATATAATTTGTACTGGGAAGACAAGAAAAGCTCTCGACGTTGATTGCTCAACTTACTCAAAATTACTTGAAATGAAAGCTCCTCTTTCCTCCAGTTATGTAAAGACTGTGAGTGAATAATTCCCATTACCAATTTTGGTAATAATAAGCAGCAAACAACAATTTCGGGAAAACATAAGCTAATCTTATTACCAGTAATAGAGTTGTTCTGCTAAAATACATAAAAGTCATTCAATTTACATAAGAGTAATTCAAAATTCGGAAAAGTTCCACTGTTTGGAGCGGTATAAAGCTCGCCTACTATAAAATGTCAAATATTCCGTTTGGAAGCATATTTTTATGCTGTTCTTACAGCTTTGACAGAGGAAGCTGTAACATTTTGCTTCTAGCGTAAAAAAGGGAAAAACTTGTTGACATTTTCCATACACGCTTTCCTTGTATCCAAGACCACTCGTCAACTTCCATCCACATTTTACCTTTACTGCTTTAAGGAGCACGAACAGACATACAGATAAGCGCTAAGCAGGGGAGTGATACTTTTTTTTATTTTGGACAGATTTTCCTCAAGTTATTTAGTGCCAGCAAATATGCAGTACATTCTTTCTTTTTAGCGATATAGATGCATAAATAAATAAAAATACTACAAAACTGTTAGCTTTCGTGTGGACTCTCTGATGCATCATCAAATACACGAGAATATTATGTCAAGGCCCAAGTTATAGTTGGTGATCATCAATCCAGCATCTCCGGTGTTTTTTTTCAACTGGCTTCTACTATAGGTTTGCCTTTTTTTATTGAGTCTCTTTTTTGGGGTCACGAACATTCATGTTGCGTTCAAAGTCTCAGTAAGTAACAAAAACAGTTATGCATATCATATTGTGTGCACAAGATTATATGTGAAGTACATTTTATTCTCACCGGATGCACACCCATTGGGACGATATATAAATCTTGATGGGTAATTCGTGTACTCTCAATCATTTATAAGTATAGGAAAAAGGAGTGCGTCGTTGTTATGCTTGGAGTGTTGGTTATATACGCGCCGGGTCACAGCCAAAGTTGTTTTCACTAATAAAAAATCATTTCCACTTAATGGAAAATGGATGCTCACTTGTTTTTTAAAAATATGCTGTTTTCCATTTAGCGACTCATGCAAATTCCAGAGGCACCAGCAGGACGCACCTCAAAACTTTCACTTCCCGTCACCACTCTGGTATAATGAATTTTTATGTGGGAAAACTGGGATTTTACATTTCAAGGACGGAATATCATTACAAATTTTTTTTAAAAAAAAGTCGTCCGATCCTGAATCCATTATCAATTAGCAAGGCCGGGAGAAGTGAAGGATGCTGGGGAGGGTGGAAGGGTGGCATAGTATGGTCAACAGAGCAGCAACTTTCTCAGCGAGAGAAGAGATAAAGTAGACTACGCGTATGCAATATAGAAGCTTCGGATTGTAATCGATTGTTTGGTTGTGTGTGTGGCAGAGAAACACAATAAATATTTTGGGAGAGCTTATGTAGTACACAACAAAAAAAAATTCAAGGGTCTGCAATCAATCATTTTAAAATGAGTCATTTTTTGAGAACTTTTTTTATTGGTTGTGTCAGAGAAGTGGGTCATTTGCGTACCACTTTGATGTGCAGTACTTTGAGTAGTTGTAAAATGAAGCGTGTAGCGCGGATTTTTGTTACTCGGGACGGGTAACAAAAGGATAAGTTGTTGGAATATATGACGCCGTAGCGACTTCCACGAACTAGTGTTGGACTAGTTACGTGTAGTGCAGGGCTGTGCGGAAATTTCTTTGAAATGTCAAGTTTTTTTTCAGGCGTGCACACTCATAAAATAAAAAATGAGTATGCAACGAGAGAATGACGGGTTGATCCACAAATGTCATCTTTTCCTCTTTGAAAGATGATGTGATCTGAGTCCTAGTACATTAAATCTTCATTTCTTTATCTGCATACATCTTGCAGGAAAAGGGGAATCCAGAATCCAGTTCGAGCACCAGTTTTTTTGCAAACACCGCTCCTAAAGGAATGACCTCTATAGGTTACACATTAATCATTCCTATAGTAAATTGGGTGGTTGTGCGTAGAGAGCCGAGCTGAAAAAAATAATCAAATTAACTCAGCACAGATTTCCCATAAAATTGAAATTTTAATCTAGTTTTCCTCCTATCACTTTTCCAAAGTTAATTACAAGCCTCGTTACCATCTAATCTAAAAAAAAATTTGCGATAATATAATATCAAAAAGTTCCATTAAATATTTTTTCTTCTTATAGCTAAACTACGCATTACAGTTTCATCACTATCAGTTTTATTGTACAATCGAATTAATAAAAGGGACGTCTTCATGCTTGTCAACTACCAGAAAAAGATTAGTTTTTAGTAATAGGTGCCGAAAACCATTTAGCTTTTAATTACTCTCATCCCAAAAAATAAAATCATACGCTCATCCGCTAACTTTTCACGCTAGTGACAAGCTTATCACTCGGTCGGACGCACCACACCGCATCTCCGCTAAAAAAAAGTTCAACAAAAAATAAGCATATTCTTGTCTTTAGAAGATTTACTTTCCACGCAACTAGTTTCTGACTTATTCCTTCTCGCCGAGAGAAAGACTGTGGCGTGAGATGAGCCCCTACTTTATACATCGCTATCACGACCACGCACATATAAAAATCCATACTTAAGGAAGGAATACATCGCACACTGTAATATATATTTTTATATAAAAAAACTCCCCATCCCAGCTCAAACTCGTTCCTCCTTTTCTACTAGAGTACAGGCTATGGACAACTTTTCTTTTGTACGTCAATAAAGCGCTGACTATCCTTTATACGAGTACAAGCGGGGAGCTCGACGATGATGTAGACTCGCATGTTCGGAAGAGGACATAAGAAAAACCGCAACCAGCAAAAGACAAGATGCCAAACTGTGTAAAATTGTATGGAAGGAAGTGCTAGCAGCTGAAGGATGTGTAATATAATGATGAGCGTAGATTGGTAGGCACTCTCAAAGTATTGCTACAGATGGCAATTTTTTATTGCAAAAAAGTCTCGCGTATGGCAACAAAAAAGGAATAATGAGGATGCTATCATCCTTTCTAGCTCTCTCTTCCTTCGCTACCTAACGAAGTTTACAAGTTTTCTTAGTATTTTAGTAAAATCCAGTATTGTCTCTTAAAAAAGGGAGTAAAATGTAAAAAGAGTTTGCTTAGTAAGAAATATTTTTTTATGAAAGACTTTTCTGGAATTTATCACAAAATATATTTTTAGCGGTTGACTCATAGTCTGAATCAGTTCTGAAATGTTGTAGTCAGGCTAGCGTCAACGCATTTGATAAAAGAGCAGTTAAATTGAGGTTGTGTAATTGATCACGTAGCCTGGAAAAAAAGGGATGTGGTAGGAGTTGTGAAAAAAAGATTCGTTTTTTTGAGTAATTACAATTAGCGAGCTGAAAGGTTTTGATACCGAGAGAGATTTAGCGGTGAGAGTTAACTGTTGAATCACCTGCGTTTGAGTTTTATTATCTAGTCAGTGGGAGAGATTATTTGCAATTAAGTTATTACAGCAACTGTGTTTACGATGCCCTTTCGTGGCTTCATACATCGGCTCGTTTTTATCGCGTAAAAAATGAAGTAAATTAAGCATTTCTATAACAAGCTGCCTCCTGTACGTGTTTGTTGATACCATTCGGCAATGTCATAAATTACGTAAACACACCAATAAAAAAATATTCTAGTGGCAGAGTTCACAGTGTGAGCTGTGTAGTTTGATCATGACATTGACACACATGAGCGCTGGACATGTCAAAGGAATTTGATGAGGAAAGCTGCAAGAATTTTCTGGATATAATTCGCAAGTTAGATGCCGTTCTCGGCAATCAATCTCTAGTTCGTCGGCATCTTGGAAGTCGTTAAAGTGCGTGTCCGTTTTTTCCAAAAAAATATATATATAAATTTGTTCTTCCGGAGAGAATTCATCATGAGGGGGAACGGGGCCCTTTGCTTTCTCTTCCTTTTTGGGGTAACTGCAGGCTACGAGTATTCACCTCAGCGGGAAAGAAATTACAGATATACAAATTCGGATTCTTCCAATTCCTGGACGTACTCGGGAAACAGCGGCCGGCTTCAAAATGTTCAGCCCAGAAGTAATAACAATTTAGACAGCAGATCCAACACTGCTTCCAGAGACTCATTCCGTAATTCAGCGAGACCTCATCGTTTTGACAACTCCCAACTGCGAAGCTATCCTCAGTAAGTTAATATACCTATGTAAGTTTTAATCCCACGCTTCCGGCTTCTCCATAATCCCAGCTAGTTCTGAATAGCAGACTTACATCTTTGGCATTTAAAACTTTTGCTTGACAAACTCANTCAGTAAGTTAATATACCTATGTAAGTTTTAATCCCACGCTTCCGGCTTCTCCATAATCCCAGCTAGTTCTGAATAGCAGACTTACATCTTTGGCATTTAAAACTTTTGCTTGACAAACTCATCCGGAAGTCATAGTTGCTTGAACCTTCCACCTTTAATAATACGAAAACAGTTTGTGCGTAATAAGTATAATTGAATAGTAAGTACAAAAGTAGTTAATTACTTTAGATTCAGTTTGCTCGAGGGATAACGGTTTTGCTAGCATTATATTTTATAAGGCAGCGTGGGCGGAGGGAACGCAAAATTTCTAACTGACGGTTATAAGAACATTTTTTCACTGGTGTTGGTGGTAACATTAGTCTATTAACTGAACTGTATGCAAGTACCAGTACTGCGTACCTTTCCATTCAGTTCTTTTGTTTTTGCTATGACATAGATTTCAACATTTTCTAGTTGAAGCCTGGAGCTGCCATTTTGGGTCTCTGTAAATAGGACGACCTTTGAAACGCAGTACATAGAGCATATGCATAATGTTTTTTTTCTTAAAAACCTTTGTCAGACATATATAAAGAGATTTTATATTACCTCCACTCTCATTATAATTTTGGAGCATTTAATTCAATGCAGCTATATAAATCTAAAATTAAAAACTATCGCCTTATCTACTTCTACAAATGAGCGAAAGACTTTTCTTCCGCTTTTTGTTTTCGGTAGTTAATTCTACAAAAATCATACTGGCACCCACAGTCACAGTCTCTTTGTCAATTATTATTCTTTTTTGTTCTTCCTCCACCATTTATTCCAGGCAGTGCCATTGTCATTCCCTGATAAATGAGCGTTTATATTTTGTTTGCGAACTGGAGCAAGATATGGGGGCAACTTGAAAATTGCAAGAACAACTGTAACCTCTGCCTACATAAAACAGGCAATTTATATCCCTACTAAATGACAAATGATAGCGTGTAGCACTAAAAGGCTTCCTCTACCTTCATTCAGCACTTTAGTTTTTTTTCCTCCCACGTCCACCACAATGGTGACTTACCTGGGCAGTAGTCACCGACGAGAGTTTCCTGATGGAAACCTCTGTCTCATTATAACTTCCGGACGGTAACGACAGTAAACTGCCTCTCAAGTTTTTATGCTCAGCTCGCATGAGTAGGAGAGAACGAATAGAGCAAATGCTTGGCAGTGCAAAAATAATACCGTCCACTGCCCATTTTTTTATTTTGCGAACAATGCTCCCCGATTTTTGACGGGCTATGTTCTCATCCTTAGAATTTTTTTGTCTGGAAACGGAGACAACATTCAAATTAGCTGGATTTCAAATTACATCTTATGCTGCAGTACAATTATTTAATGAGCAGTGACATTTACGAAATGTTGAGCTTAAACTTGAAGGGCTTTTTCGGGGAATGAAGTGAATAATAGGAAAATGATAGAAAAACCACTGTCGGAGGGCCGCCACACAGAATCAGTATAGCTCACTATCTTTGAATTTGACTATACCGTACCTACTAGACATTTCTCCATAAAAAGGATAAAGAATCGATCACAGACATGGCTCTCAATTTAATAAAAACTTTTTAGGCGCGAGAGAAATGATGTAATTCAAAATAAGTTGACTTTATGATGAGTTGTGATACATAGACAAAGAGGAGGTTGTTGAACTATGCTGCGTTTATAGACGAAATTTTAAAAATAAAATGACTTTTAAGAAAAAGTCATGCAAAATGTCTACTCGGCTGCGTAATCAATATCTTTTCAACTTGGTCCAGAAATTTAGTGTCAATAAACGAAGGAACGTCGACACTACGCCCCTGCCTGGCCGTTGTGTAATTTGCTGCTAAGTTTGCTAGAGGTTGAATAAAAATGATTGTAGTTTTTCTTTGTTTCGCGTATGACGGTAAAATGTAAATTTGCCACAGAGGATAGAAGGCGGTAATGTGTGGGAAGTACCTTATAAGATTATGAAGTAACTTTTAGCTCGTTAAATTGGCTGAAGTTGAAGTTTACCTAAGAAATCCTATTAATATCATTGTCATTTGCATTGGCTACGATTTCGGAGAGGGCGGGATACGAGCTTTATTATCACAGTGAATTTAACCTACCTTGTTACTGTATGACTTTCAGAACATTTAACGAAGTTGACGGTCCACTTCCAGTAAAGAGAAATCGCTGGTATTCCCCCGCTAAAAGACAGACAGGCGGCCTTCGGCTTGATCAACATAACCGTGTGCAGATGGGGGTTTCCAACAGTGAATGCGATGATGCTAAGGTAATAAATGCCAAAAGTTTGTAATGATTTTTAGAGCTGTAAATACTAAATACTAAAAAACAGTTTTAGCTTGCACAAGTTTTGAAAAAGGTTACTTGAAGTTCTAATACAGCACTATTACTAAAGCGGAATAATTATTAGTATTGACAATATTGCAAATTGTACCTATGCTTATGTTAGGCTACTGATCGTGAGATCACAAATAAATACGGCATTAGTTATAATTTACGTGCAGTAATTCCCAAAACTAAAAGGTGGGCACATAAGTCAATTTGAATTTGGCTAATGAGCAATTATTGTGGGAAGTTCCAGATTATATTGTTGAAGTTGAAATGTGCCGGAATTGTATCTTCCTAACCAGTACGTTGAAAAAGTACTTTTAAAATTCCCATCCAATGTTGCTAATGCAGTATAATTATTTCGGAGAATAGTGTAGCTAAAAGTGCTTATAAAAGACTTTTAAGTGAAGTGTTAAACTGGAAACGTAGAGCAGAACTGTATTAATGACAGTTTGCCTCGTGCTTTACAATTTAATGAAAAAAACCGAACTCATCCAGATTTCTCCATCTGCATTGATAAGATTTTTGTTGATGATGATATGAAAAGCATACAAAGGGATTTATTGATATGCTGACTTTGTCATGAACTATGAACACTGATTTTGTAAAATTATCAGTATGATCGTTGTCTGAACGAATAATGCAATCGCATTAATACCCACGCAAGATCAGAGTTCGTGCTGATGCTGTCAGGTTTGCTAAAAAAGTGCAGTAATCATAGTCACAGTAAATACACTGTCTCAATATTCTATCAAATGTGTGCATAATGGGTAATACAAGGCTATATTTTTCCAGAACTTTTTAACAAAGAATTTTCGTGCTAAATGACAACAGTACTACACGTCAGTAGGACTAGCGTGCGATACTTGAATACTTTTTTTTTGGAGTGAACCAATTTCAAGTATTTCAAGGAATACCTTGTTGTTTCCTTCCAGACTAATTTGAGGGCGGACTGGGATCTCTCCCCGATAAATTATACTTGCTACCACCCAGAGACAAGATTTCCGAGAAATTTTGATGCCGATGCGGTAACTGAATGCGATAGGCTTCACCCGCGATACGTGGTAAGGAACTGTTTTGCAGAGAATTTTATTTCTGGAATGTAATTACCTACCTGAAGATATGACACAAAATGAGTAAAATACAAAGGCAAAATGTGCTCTAAATCCTCTACTCTAATTTCTGTAGCCAGGTCATGTATGCATGGACGAAGGGATAGAGTACAAAGACTTAATTCCAACTCAGTAAGTTTTTTTCTTCATTTTTTCCCCATTTGTCTACTAAACTACGTAATGTATATGCCTACCGCCACGTGCGCAGTTAAAAAGTTTATTGTCATCTGTAACCTGCAGTTTTACTTTCCAAGTTGTTTTTTTGCGTTTTATACCATCTCAACTAATTGCCAAATTACTCTTTTTCTCTTACTCAGCGGGGATCATCGCCCACTCTGGCCGAAATTCGGAGAGTACCAGTTTGTTCCAAGGGAGAGATGGCTCCACAATATTGAGGTAAGCAGCTATATAGGTGCTCATTAATCATTCATTATTTTCAAGAATGCGTCGCACAAGCTAAAAACAACCTAAAAGCTTGGACTTAAGTTAAATTTAATTTGAAACTACAGAATAGTACGTGAATGGACGTAATTTGGTAATTTGCTGTGAAATTTTTGATATAAACAAATTAATATTATTTGTCATTTTTCGACTAATTCACCTGCCTTTTTAACTCATAGTGGGAGATCACTAATATTTTACTTTTGTTGTAGTCGTGTTGATGAATGGAAAGACGGACAAACAAAATGGGAAATTCCCAGTTGAAAACAGTAAATTTTCAACCTGCTAGGTAATAAAGTGTGTGCATTACTTCCAAATGAGCTAGTTACTGTTCACTCAGTTTAGGATGATGAACTCAACTGAGTTATCCAGATCGTGTCGTGAGTGGAATAGCATGTACCAGCTTTTAAAATTTTCTGCTGTTTTCCACTCAAGGCATATCAACAGAAGTATGGAATTACTGACTGACGTAATATTTCCCCTGGTTAGTGTTTCCTCTTCGCTTTCCCGATGTGCTGACTTTCTTTAAAAGCCCTAACCTTGAGACAAATTATACGAATTCACCCATTTCAAAGTTTTTTTTCTACTGTAAATCTTTAGGGGTAAGTAATGAGGAGACTATAGCAGCTTTCTTAATGACGGAGATGGAAACAGTACATGCCTCCCATTAGGAGAGTCCAAAGGCTACGGAACATTACAGGGAATAGTTTTTTTTAATGCACAGCATCGCCATCTTCGCATCTCCCTTTCTTTACCACTTTTGACTTTTTCGCTACATCTTTTGACCCGAATTCTTCGCAGCGGTAGTACACAAGTAAAAGGAGTAATCCTTTGAGAATTTGACATGAAGAAAGCACTAATACCCTTCTTGGTTTCCTCTTAACTCATCTACAGTTTGGCAGTGGATGGTTTGAGAAGGGAAGATGAGCATCTTTCACCTCTCTTTTACCTGATTTATTCGCCTAGGCGGTCAGAATCCTCAAATACACCGCTTTTTCCGGGGAATCTACGAAAATAGAAAAGCTTCCACAGGAAATTGCATGTGGAACGTAATTCCTGTATTGCGGCTCTAGCTAACTCTACTTGAGCGCACTAGTTAGGTAGTTACTTTTTATTTTAACTTTTAACTTCACCAAAAGAAATACTTTTGCATCAGAAACTTTAGCTGACGGGACGCGGCGCTAGAAGTTGGACCATTACTCTAAATTATTTTTTCTTAAGTGGGAGGCGAAATTGGAGTTTGCATTAAATGAATTTTTCATATGCCAACATAAAAATGTTGATGTGTGACAAGCGACAAGGCAAATTCTCTTTGTGCTGGCTTTTCCCGTTCATGAAAAGTAGGTTTGCTTTTGTTTCCGTCAAACAGTTTCGGTTGAAGTGGATGAGAAACGTGCTGTCACTCAAGAGTGACCTTGAATTCGGTGCAATTTCGTTCCCTGTGAAAATTGGATATAACTTTTTGTGCCCGCTTATAAAGTAGTAATAAGAATGCTCTTGTATTTACATACTTTTCAGCACGGAGCTATAGTCATGCTCTACCATCCCTGTGCATATCCATCTGAGGTTAACAGACTGCGGACGATTGTGCGGAGCTGTGTTGGAAAACATGTTATAACGCCAAGCACTTTCCTCCCACCTGAGCGAGTAAGAAAATTAAAAAAGCAGGAATTTTAAGAGCTGTAAATTTCAGTATTAGTAGCTGTAAAAACATAAATAAAGTTGCTATATTTTAACTGTCTTTTTTTTTAAATTTAAGCCACTTGCCCTGGTTGCATGGGGATGTCGTCTGTTGATGTCCGCTGTGGATGACGAACTGGCAATTAACTTTATTACTACAAGAGCTCACCGTGGCCCCGAAGGTACTTACCAAAAAGAGGGGCAATATGAGCTGGCTCTTCTGCGATCAGCAAAGTCCAGTGGTAATGGTGCCAAATACGGCTATTCCAGAGTTACCTGCGACACATTGGATCGCTCCCGATTGTAAACAGATTCAATTATAGCTTGTCATTCTCGAGAAATGGTTAGGAAACGTAATTAAATTTAAAATGTATGATTACATGCTATTTGAAGTTATGTAAAAAAAAACTGAATGATGTACTCCAAAAAAAACTTCCTCAACCAATATAAAACTGTTAAATGCGTGCTGAAATAATGCTTTTAAATACTGTACAATAGTAGATTACTTTTAGCATGTGTTATAATTTTATTAATTTTATTGGTATACTGTCGAAGAGTTTAGTACAAAATGGTATTGCATGCTTCCAGGTTTTAATTTTGTAATTAATTGAAGACAAAGAATGAGAAGGAACGAACATTAATGTGATTCGAATCGATACATATCCAGACACGATTTACCGCTTTTGCTTTTAATTGTAAACGGGACAGTACAAACACTTGAAGGTTTTAACTAATTTTAATCCATTGTCGAGGCCGGGAGTACATATGAAAGTAGAGCTGTTGATGTAAATGTTATATCTATCTTATGTATGTTCACTGGTGAAATTTATATAAATTTATATAATTACAAAATAATAAATCAGTTCTCTCTTCCACGAAATCTACTCTCAAGTTATTTATATGAGCACAAGACTGTGTAAATTGAGTTACTACGAAATTAAATTTGCATTACTAATTACTCATTAATATTGGTGTCGCAGCAATTAGCTACCGTGTTTCTCAGCCAAAATATGATAATGTTGTCGGTGACGGTT
>JAHZND010002726.1:0-32940 GCA_027744115.1 Acrocyrtus sp. NNG-2020
CAGAGTACAGAACACCAATGTCCCCACAGTGCCTCCCTAGCCACAATTTACATTCTTGCACGGTCCAAAGGGCAGGAGGTCGTGGTCGCGTGGGAGTTACCTGAAAATTGAGCAAAGGAAACGTGAGTCGTCCTTTTTTGCTTTTAGAATTTGAGCATTTTAGCTGAATATTTACACTTTTATTGGAGGAACCATTTTTTCAGTACCTTACTATTGGACCCGCTTCTGGGAGTTGAAGCTGCCGCTCCAGTTTCTCCTTTGCCACCTCCCGGAAGAATAGCCATTTTCATAGTCATTTGTTAAACTAGCTTAATATTCACATTATAAAACACGTGAGTTTTCGCGAGCAGCGAGAGGTAACCTTCCCACTTTTTTTTTACTTTTACTACTATGCGGTTATCTCTTCCAGCGCTATTTAATTTTTAGCGTGATAAACTTGTAGCGTCGAGCTCCGCTTCAAGAAATGTTTTAAAATTTTGGCTTTTTTGCGACAAAGCGTACGTCATTTCACAACTCAAACTGTGTGCCACAATATTTATCTTACACAGTACAGTTTCCCCATTTCTGGGCTACGTCAACCTACATCTACTATCTATTTAGTGCGATTACAGCATACTCAACACACCCTCTCCACCAAACCAAGCGCAATTAAAAATCTGATAAGCCCAACTGGCTACATGTATAGTAGATAAATTATCGTCATGTCCCTTTTTTATACAGATTTCATGTCACCCTGCTTGCTCCAATGAACTTTGCCGAGTAATTTTCTTTATTTCAGTAGCACAAAGCTAATAATTTTTCATGGTCATTTTAAAATGGCCACGGGAAGGATTTCGACGTTAAACTGGAAATGGTTTTTTTAATAAATTTTCGAGTAACTGGAAACTATTTGCCTCAGCTGATGTTCCAATGCCATTTTAGTGCTGTTTTTACTTGCAGACAGACTGTGATTTTAGAGAGTGGGAGCACAATAGGCATGATACGCTCGTGGTTGGTGTTTCTTATGGTATCTTCTCTACGATAAACCTATGGACCTGCCATATATGCATGTATTTTTTACTTGCAGACTGTGATTTTAGAGAGTGGGAGCACAATAGGCATGATACGCTCGTGGTTGGTGTTTCTTATGGTATCTTCTCTACGATAAACCTATGGACCTGCCATATATGCATGTTATGCAACATGTATGAATATTACATGCACCAGGAGAGAAGGTTTATCTCTCGTGAGGATACTGAGGTGAGTTTGAGTCTTGCTTGACTCAAGAGTGGTATATGATAGGCATATATAGCGTACTCACGTACAGCTTGAATCGCCGTCCTGTTATTGGTGACATATCTGCTGAAGGCTGTTGCAGCGCAACTCTTCTTCTCCTTTCTTCCTTGCTAGAGTCACTCACTTTCTTGGAAAAAACATGGAGTTTCCAGTTCCAAGATCATCTTCAAAGTCCATATGCCAAATGCCAAAAACTGAAGAGCTTTAAAAAATATTCGCGAAAATTTTTACACAAAGAATTGCGAAACAAAAAATACCCAAAACTATAAAGCCCAAAAATACCTATTGAGGTTTGAGTTGATTTTTAAGGAAATTGTCTTGAAGCTTATAATTTATCCAGACATTTCCTGGTACATGCTATTCTGCACGAAAAAGTTTATATGGTTTACACGGCACGCTATTACTGTATATTTTCTACACAACATACTAAATTTTTTTTGTAAAAGTTTGGGATAAGGATGCTATAAACTATTCAAAAGTATGTAGATATGTAGACAAGATAAAAACTCTAGAAACAAATGGATAGCTTAGAATCGCAAGCGATTTTTATATAAACGTAATAACATTACTATTTTTAATAGACATTTCATTCCACTATTACATTTTATTGTAAATATTATCCGTAATTAATTACTGATGCTTCATGTTTGGCAACCTCTACACTACATTATCCATCATAATAGCGTTGCATATTAATATAATACAACTCAAAGTACAGAAAACGATTTCTACCGGAATTACTTAAACTACTACATTACATGCCTATTGTGTTGTATTTTGAAAAATGTAAACTTTGTAATAAGAGAAAAATCAAAATGCACAGAGATTTAAATATCTAGCGACTGTCTAGTGTCTAGAGATAAACTTTTTAGTTCCTAAATGATTTATTAAATTCCTCCTGCTCCCTTTCCATTTCCTTGATGCGTTTTGCTTGTTCCTTCTCCCGAGTCTCCTTGATGAATGCGCGAAGTTCCGCCTGGCTCGTCATTGATTCTGGTGGATAGAGTTCACGCTTCATCTGGACAACCCAGGGCTCAAAAATTGTTGCTTGATTAAAAATGTAAAACATTGCTACTGGAAAGGTGACGTACATCCCAAGTTTAAAAACTTCCAGTTGCCAATTTCCCATTTTGCTGGAGTCTGGAGGAAGTTGAACACAGGAGTAGAGTAGAGCACGAAAAGCACGGGAATCGAAGTGATGTGTAGGCAAAGGCGTATATTACAATTTTACACTGGTAGGTGGCTTATCCACTCGTAAATCTGCAAATAAATGAAAAAAGAGAAGGATTTACTCAGACATTCACTTTAGCTACTTAATTGAGATTAGTAATTTATGTCCTAGCTTGGTCTAGCCTACCATATTATGATATGAGCACGTACATTAATTTAATTAAATTGGAGGAACAATCGTATTAGAAAAATATTTGCGACGTCATCATCTTGATCCTCATAAGGATTGTTCTGAACTTCCTTTCTCGAACAGCAGTTGCTCAAAAATTTCCTCCCCACTTTATAAATTTCCTTCTCACTTTCTCGCGCAGGTATTCTTTGAAAACTTAACTATAAGGTCGGTCACTATCACATTTTTAACGTAGCTTATAGTCTCATGCCTTATCAGCTGGCAGTCTCTTCCATCAGTAATACTAACCACAAAAAATGCCAAATTCAATCACACAATCACTCCAGCCAAGTCTCAAAAAGTTCCTACACGTTGTCCACATTCCTCTCAAAAACTCAACTCAAATCCCATCACCGAATTTAATTAATTCCACACGCTGCCCTCCTCCCTTAACGATAAATTTCATTAAATTACACCCGCAATGCAATATTAAACAAAACAGTTCCTAACGGTTAATCACCCTGTTCCTGTTCCCTCAAAACACAAAAATCCTGACCTCCCTCTCTATCCAATCATCAATTAATTTTTTAAAAAATATGCTGCGACGGTAAATGGTAAATGGCAAGCAAACAGCAACAATATTAAATATTTTTTTTGTCACACTTCCTATCTTCCTTTCCTACCTACTCTACCTTAACTAACAACTAAACATTTGTAATTTTTTTAGTATCATTACATAATAAATTAAAGTTCTGTTTTTTTGCTTACTTTCTCTCTTTTTCGGAACTCGTTAATCTGTCAAATAATTTTTCGAGCACTCCTCACATCTCACATCGACATCACATGTCAAGAGAAATAGCGCTATTAAATTAGCTGAAACGTCAAAATAAAAAAATGTTTTTTTCTCGCCACACTATTTTTTTAACGAACAGATATATTTTTTAGGTGGTAGAAGTCAGTTGTAAGAGAGCACTTTTTTTTACTAGAGCATTGGCAGGTGCAGATGATTTTGAGGTTGTTTGTTGGTAAAAAAGCAGTGGTTGGAGTTGAAATCGCTGCGTGTTCAGCTCACTTTTCAAGATATATTTTGAAGGGTTGGTTGTTTGGTTGATGTTGATGTGATTCCCTGATCAGTACTTTATTTCGTGAGGATTTTTGGCTGTCTGTGTGGTGTGAATTGGAAGGAGTTTTTTGTAAAGGAGATCAGCTCAAAATATTTTATATTTTCGTCCGCTGCTGAGGAAGTGCTTAAGATTCAACATTCAAGAATAATGCATCATACAGCACAGCCGCACACGAGAGCAGTTGTAAACTTATATTTTTTTTTCATATCCCGCACGTAGCATACTACAAAAAGGAGAGGAGTAGTAAGCAATTAACGAACAACAACTTAACAGTACTTTAAATGTACAGTACTTAGCCCATCTGTTTCACGTATAGGATTACGATATTTTAGGATATTTACCCACTGCCGTCCTTTTTTTTTCAACTATGGTAACCCCACAGATATATATTTTTTTCCGTTGTCATTCCGCTCTCGCTCTTCTTATTTCTCGTGAGCCCTTGTTTTGTGCGTAAAATTGTATAGCAAAAGTACAAACACTGTCCTATATATTACCTAAGTGGTTGGAGTTGGGGAATGGGAGTATTGTCTCTGGCGCCGCACACGCTTCTACTTCTCTAGTAAAAGTTTCTAGCAGGAAATGTTGAAATGTTTCAAGTTTTGTATTGGCTTTGGCTGGCTGCTGGTTGCTGGCGGTGTCTGAAAAATGCGAAAACCACTTTTTATCGGCATAAGGCACTATATTTTTTCCCTTTACAAAAAATTGCTAATGCAGCTCTCTAGTCATATCTTCAGCTCCCTCTAATTTCATACGGTTTAGATAATATTTTGAGCTGCTTAATAATATTGCCGAAAAATGCTGCTAAATTGGGAGGGCAAAGAGTTTATCGCTTTTTATGAGCTAACAACAAGTTTTTTTTAAAGAGCTTATACTAGGCAGTAAAGCATTTCAGTAGTATTTTGCAGCAAATGTGAATCCGTCACAGAGCAGTGATAAAAAAGCGAAATATTATTTTAGGGATGGGATCATGAATCATGCGATGATGAGAACGATCATGGGAAAAAAACTTTACTTTTAAGCTCGGCGTTGCGTGTGATATGATATGTGATTGCGATATACAATTTTTTAATGCATCATCAGTACATACATAAGCAGCATTTATTTTATTGAAGTTGAAGTCTGTGCAAAAAAAAGTAGAATCAGAGTCATATAGCCGATAGCTTTTAATGTCATATAGCTTAGAGCTCTCCGCATAAATATGTTGTGTACTCTGGGAAAAAAGGAAATGGAATCAGAATCAGAGATCGAGATCACATCACCATCCCCACTTTAACAGCAACTACTACAACTACTGCATTCATACAAAAACAACAGCGGTTTCCCTCTTTTCGTTTGTTGAATTAGCTTTCAGCCTCAGCCGAAGGGACAATATTGCATTAGCAAGCTGAAAAAACATGAAAACAGGATACATTCAATAATTGAGTGGACGTGTGTGCGCATTGCACTACTTCTGCTTTTTTTGCTTCTAATTCTTTACGACTCCACAGAAAAATGCAATAGCAAAGCAATATATATGCTGCTGCAGAATACTTTTTTTTTATCGGATCCACATCCACTCCTTTTGACTCTAACTCTCTGACTACTTCTTCACTACTCTCCACATTTTTTTTTTGCATTTTTCTCCTTCTTCTTCATCTTCCTTAAAAAATTATAGCCAAAAAAACTCGTCTCTCCGCTCCTCTTCTTTTCTTACTACTCGTCACTAGTCATAGTCAACACTTCTTCTCCTCCTACAAAAAATATCATCTTTTCCTACTAAATCCCATTGTCTTATTCAATTCCATTCATTTCTCCAAAAAAAGTGTATTCTCGTGGATGATCACATTCTCGGCATTCTATTGTACGAGCTGAAAGGGATACGTCCACATTTTTACAATTGAATTGAATCACTACAGAAAAAAAAATTTTTTATACAGGGCAGAGAATATGATGATGCCTCCTCATCTTTACGTGCATTTTATACTGCTAAAAAAAAGCCCTACTCGCTATAGAAAAGAAAGGATGGAGCAATAAGCACTGACTAGCACTACCACCCAAAAGCGGAACTCTACGTGAAAAAAACGGCTTATACCGTTCATGCTGGCGTACCGACACGAGAGACGAGAGCTGAAATTGAAGATGAGGAACTCGTGTGAGCAGTTGGATTGGAGGAGTGAAGACTCGAAGAGTGAAGTACTTTGAAAAAGGCACTGAAGGCAGCAGAGTGGAAGGTGTTTGGACTTTTTTTTACACAAACACAAATACAAATAAAAATGTATTTCAAGTACATGCATAGGTACATATATATGCATACAATACCCCGTTTACAAAGGGAGATATATATATTTTTTTGTCATCCGGCATCCTATCCATAATAATGGCATATATATCCCTTTAACTCATGCCGTCCTCGTCCTCCTATTTTTTTACATTAAGGATAAAAATGACGGGTAGGTTTGTAGGTATATCCCGTAATGATGAGCGTTACAATGCCTAATTTGAATTTTATAGTGTGGACAGCACACCAGAAAACTGCGACTCTATCACTCTTTTTTGTAGGGACATACCACGGGCATAGGGACTGCCCGTGTATTTTCCTAAAGAGAACAAAAATTTGATTCCTCGAAATGCATACATAATTGAAAGGGGCAATATAGCCATATAGCCATAATAGCAGTTTTCTACACAAGACAAGAGTTCGGGTTCTCGGATAAAGGGTGTTATGTTCGACTTTGACCAATCGAACTTAGCATGGGACGGTATGCTGGTATGTAAATGATAGGCCCAAAAAATTGTACGTGGAAATTGCTGTTGGTGTTTTGGAGAAGCGAACAGAAGAGGAGCAAAAGTTCCATTTAAACATTTAAATTGCAGGGAAAAAGGTGAGTGAGTGGTGAGTAAGCAGGGGAATGATAATAAAAAGGAGGATGTTGTTTTCCATGTTGTGTATTTACACTGCCTATATTTATATGGAGAATAGAGAGAGGCTCTCCTGATCAGAAAAGGTATTCCAAGAAAAAAGAGTGAGAAAAAAAAACTTGAAAAAAAATTGCTATCCATCATGAGAAGTGGGTAGAGTGTTTTTTTGGGATACGAATTATTAATGGGCTCTCTTCTCTCTGTCTAAAAAACTCTTAAAACAAAAAAACAAAATTCACTTTCAGGAACCTGGAAGATGCAGCAGACGCGATGATGGGCCTAATTATTAAACAGTGTTAGTAAGAAATATATATTTTTTCGTTTAATTACTGTAGCGTGCAAAAAAAATCCTTTGAAATGTGTATAGATATTTTGTGAGAGAAATTACAGTTGGTAAGAATTTTTTGAAAAAAAAAATTGAGATGGTGGAGATGCTGTCTGTGGGGTGCTTGTATTAATTTTTTGAGAGTTAAATGAAATGAGAGAAGTGAGAATGAGAATGCTAAATTGCTGACCGTTTTTTGCGATTTATTCAAAATCTTGCTGAAAAAAGGCGTTTTCTAGTGTAGAGAGAGACTATTTAAGATTTTGTATTTAGTGTTTGCTGTTTAGCACATGCTGAACGTGTGGGGATGTTTAATTGAAGAAGGTGGCTTAAGAATGTTAATAGTTTCTGAAACGAAACTTTACCATTTTTGTTGATTTTGTATAAAATTATCAGTTGTAGTTAACGTGGGAAAGGAAGGGTACTTTACTTTGATTGATAAAAAATAGTTTTTGATTTTTGTGGGGGAGTAGAGTGGAATTGAATAAATTAGGATAAATGCTAATTTGAGCTCATGTTTATATTTCAGTGCAACTATACTTCAGTGATAAATGCGGCAGTTATGATGGAAGAGGCAGCTAAAAGTGGAGATAGCAGACAGTGATATAACTTCCGGCTTAATAGTGCAAAGCAAAATATGTTGGTCGAGGTCGACCTCATTGAGAAAGAAAGCTACAGTTCGACCAGAACTACTACTAACTTCTCTTCAGTAACTTTTGAATGCAAACTTGCATACAGTGCTCTCCGAGTAATTAGTGAAACGTGAAACCCTTAAAAAATTTATATTTCTGAATCTGATTATTTCTTATTCATTGGAGCTTCCGTCGTAGCAAAACATTTTTCCAGTTTTCGCAACTAAGTGTAAGTGCTTATCAAGATTAGATTATGCAGAGATAGTTACCTATTTCAAGAGAACTTTGGATAATTTGAGACTATTAAGAGCAAAATAATTCCATGTCGCTGTGCTACGTGGTGCCGCATGCCGCTTGCAATCCCATCAGCCCTTCATTTTCATTAATGCACGCAGCGCAGTAAAGCGTGACGAGAACCTAGTCTGTAAAGTACGAAGTGTTAAATTCGCGACTGCATGAATGAAGTGCTACAATTTTGCAGTGCTTAGCTTAAGGTAGGGATGAGTGAAGAAGACGGTGAGAAACCTAATGTTCCTAACGCACCAAGAATGTGTGCATAATTTTTCCATGTATGTAGTCTAAAGTGCAATAAAGCAAGTTTCTTGTCGGAGTAATCGGGTTATCAGCAAATGTAAGTAACCTAAAAAGTTGCATGTATCTGTACAAGTGCTGAGCATGCTCCTTTTGCTTTTCGCTGAAGTTAGCAATTTTACTTGAAACTGGAATGTTAATCGCTCCGTGACCGTCATCGTTTGACGTAGGCGGTTTTTGGAAAATACTGTTCCCGTTCCCACCATACCCATTACTTACTACCATTCACGAAATCAAAGACGAGTATTCCCGTCGAATGTCTGTTGATTAAACAAAATTTGTTACCAGTGCAGTTACTGGATTGTATAATAGTTGTTTTACTATCAAAGAAAAATGATCTCAGACGGCTAAAGTTTGTAGTCGGCATAAGCTGTGCAAGTGCAGTCTTTAGGGAATTTTATTTCAAATATTAACTTGTGATTAATGAAATGCTTACGCATACATTTAGGCATTTTGTTCATGTAAGCTGGAACTAGGTTAATAATAATCAGTCAGTATTAGAGAAAATTGAAAATAAAATATGCTATAGTTGTGTAACACCGGAATAGTATTCTCCTATCATTATGCGTATCAACGTAGCTGTAGTATTGAAAAATGCAATGTGTAATTATGGTTAATGGCTAATACAGTTTATTATTTATGTTTGTGTAATTTTTGCGTAGTTTTGGTTGTGACTGAACCAGTGAAGTAACAAGTTCCCCTGCTTCCAACAATCTTCTGCAACTCCACGAAAACAGAGCTTTGATTATTTGATCGTCACAAAAGGCAATCGGCTCAGGAATAAATTTTAGGAAGAAGAAGAGAACGGGTGTTTTCCAGTGTACAAATCTAAGATTCAAGAACGCTGAGATTGAGAAGTGTGCGCTGGACGAAAATATTAAAGGAAACTATTTGCAATATCAACGGCGACGTTTGCATCTTCAATCAAAATGGCTGCTATAACAAGACTGTTCTATATTTTTCTGGTCACACTTCTCTGTCTGGTTCACTTTTCCCAGGGAAGCGGAGATGATGTAAGTTTAACTACTTGTATTGACCATTGACCACGATGATATAATTGTAAATAATGATTATAATGGCTGTGGCTAAATGCAGATTTATTGATCTGTTCGCAAGATATAATAATAGTACGTGCCAACTGATACTTTTGTTACATCTGCCTGCGGCATGGAGGACATATGCATCATATAGCGCATAAAGATAATCGGATAATAATGCTTTATCATTATCAGTTATCAATATTTTGCTTACCGGTGCAACAGATACCATAATCTATTTTATTTAAAGTTATGACGTAAATAACATACCTAATTGTGTATCTTATGTGCAGGAATACTAGCCTAGCCAGAACATTTATATAACTAGTACATATCTCTTTGTTTCTGTATTTACCGGATAGAATTCATCAAAAATGGACAATGAATTTTTCCTGGAAGATGAAGGCTCCGGGCATGGTAGTGGAATAGATGGCGATTTAGAAATATCTGGGTCTGGGAATGGCGAGGACGACGAAGATTATCCAAAACCGAAGGCTCCAGTAAATCCGACGATACGACCAGAAGATCCGTATAACAGAGGAACGGGCGACGAAACAAGCAATAATAACAAGGACACTACGGATGATTCTATACATATCGGACACGATCCCGATATTTTTAATCCAAAGAATGAGTCACAAGCGTCCTTCTTCTCTCAGCCTGGAATACTTGCAGGTGCGTTGTAGAGAAAATCTATTACCAACACCCGTTTCGTGTTATATATTTGCTCCTTTGTCTTTGATGTAAAAGTTTATTTAAAAAGTTTTGTATTTCTCTTTTCCTTACAGCTATAATTTGCGGAGCAATAGTAGGCCTCCTGTGTGCCATTCTTTTGGTTATGTTCATAGTATACAGAATGAGGAAAAAGGATGAAGGATCGTATGTCTTGGACGACTCAAAACGCACGCCGACAGCGTACGGAAAAACAAAAGAGTTTTTCGCGTAACATTTCAAGAGTTCATTAATTCTATGAGTAAATTAATTAATTATTATAATCGGTTATATATAATGCTAATACTCCGGAGGATAATGGACGCTGTGCAAATTTATCCGCACTGGATATATAACAATAATGATGAGTACATACGTGTATTAGCGAACAGTTTAACTTAATCCATAGAATTGCAACTTATTTTTTCGATTATCTAGTAGTTGTTGATTTCGAAATGCGTTTTATTTGACGCTTATTGTATGTTTGAAAAACGCGCATATACTTAATTTTACAAGTTTTATTTAGTCTTATTCTTCTGTTGCTTCATGACTTCCAGTATCCCAAGTTCAGAACAAAAAAAATTCAGAGGGAGAACCCTTGAATTCAATTGTTCGTCATCTGCAATCAAACATGATTTTATTAGTTGTTAATAATTTACAGCATTTATTTCTATCATCATAATGTACTGAAGAAACTTACAAGAATATATTGTAAAATACCCCATTTAATTAGTATACTATGTAAAAATATATCTTGTATCTCAATGATGAAGCAGGGAGAGGAGATATGAATCAGATAAAAACTTTTACTGCATCTATTATACGGAAAATTAATTTAAATAATTTAACTTGGAAATATTATATATAGGCTCTTCTGCAGCATATCCTAACCTGCAAGGTATCGACGCGTGCATAAATTCTGTACTAGCCAAAATAGACCAGGCCAGGTTTATTAATTTGAGATAGTTTGTGAGATGAAAGTGAAAAGGAATCCGGCAATGATTGACCTTTTGTATAAAAAAAAGTCACAGTTTGTAGTGTGTAGTGTTCTGCTTAAAATATACAACAGACATAATATAAAAATGCTCTCTGCTCTCTACTCTTTATAGATACTGTGTATTTTATGTATTTGGTATACATGTATTTAGTCTTGTGATGTACGAACACAAAAAAGCATTAAACGGTGTAAATAATTTGAATCTTCGTTTATCGATAAGTTCCTTGCATTTACATGTACAACGGTGATTTTGTTAGCATTTCAGGATAGTCTAAATTTTTGTAAAAAAATACGAAAAGGAAAAATCAATTCATAAAATTTAATGTAAGTCTATGAATATTGCAATTTCAGCAGTTGTCCGAATTAGCACTGCTGGCACAAAATATTTAAAGTGATTCGACTACTTGAAGAAGTGTTTTAAAGGCTCAAAAAAATAATATGTGCAGGAAAAAGAATGATGTTGGTAAGGTAAACATACCAAGTCAGCACGTATCTAATTCAGGACATTGCTGAAATGGCATCATAGACTCAGGAAGCTATTGACGTAAACACGCTAAAATAATTGATATGTAAACTAATTGAAGTATATTATTGCTACTAAATACCAACTACTAACTGGACAGCTGTAAATTATATAAATTGTGTCACTTTATTGCAGAATGTAATAAAAGTAGAGCGTAATGTCTTAAGTTTACTACTAACTATCTGATAAAGTACGATGCTTAAAGTTGTCGTGGTTGAGCTAATGACCCTAAAATCAACCTGAATCTTGATTCAAGACAAAGTGAACCTGTTCAAATTTATATAGATTATTTTCATCTTGAAAGCGATTTGTGTAGGAAGAAGAGTTTGTACTTGTAATACATAATTATGTTGGTTACACTTGTAAAGTCGGGATCGCGAAGTGACAGATCGGAAGTATAAATCTTTTTCTATGTGAAATGTGAATCGTGAATCTGTCTCAAAACTGTCAGTCGTACTGTTAAATGTTATTACTGTTAGCCTAGAAGAGTGATCGACTCCGATTGACTGACTCGCGTTTCTTATCGCCTCGTGTCTACTGTTTGTCTCTCGTGATTTATGTAGGATATTGTTTGTAAAAATGAGAAGGTACGATTCAATTGCAAGCTACTACTTAGCAGTTATTTTTGAAATTTTAAAAATTTAGCGTTTGTGCTGTGTTCTTTACATTGGAGTATTTTTCAGAGTTGAGTTAAGCTTTAATTTTTATAACTAAAACAGTGAATAGTAAATTCGACTACGATGCTTCATTAACTGTGTGAAAAAGAGTTGTTAAATTTTGTGAATTAAAACATTTTGTAAAAAAATTTACCGTAAAACGCGTATTAATTACTGTTGAGTAAGCACTATTATAAAAAATAATACGCTAAATGTTTATCACTACGATAAACGGAACTTGAGTAGTTTAAAAACTGTCAGAAATAGTAATTGTAGGAAATCAAGAAAACGTTCATCAGCATAAAAAGCAGAGCACGATGCAAGTACCAATCAATTTTATCATAAAAATATTATTACGTTTAAAGTAATTAACTCGGGCCAACTCCGACAGGATTTTGTAACAAGATGTTTAAAAATAATTATATACTTTTCATGATTGACAATAGATACCTCTTCTTCGTCTGACTCCAGAGAAAAAATCATTTTGAAAATTTAAGAATGATCACAAACACAGACTCTGTGTGAGCTAGATCTGGAGATAAAATTTATAAGCTTTCTTGGAATACGTACTACAGATTGCAACGTATGCTGCACAAAGTGACGGAGTTCTTAAAATTCCGGAAGCATTTTATTCGTAAGTAATGTACAATTAACTTTAAGTGATAAATTTAGTTAAATTTAAGTAAATGACTAGAAAAAACAATTGAAGTCAATGCTTCGTATTCAGTGTGGGCTCAACGATAAAAAACTAGATAAAATGGATTGTATTTAATGGAATGTCTGAAATTGTGCCAGCGAATTTAATGCAGGGAAAGTCAGTTCCAATGATTTGCTGGTCATGCGTAACAAGGAAAGTGGACCGTTATTAATGGCTGAAAAAGTAATAGAAAACAAGATCGTAAAATTAACTGAGGTACTTACCGTCATTAGTGCATATCAAAAGTTTCAATTAATTCAGCAAAGGAAAATAGCGACAGAACGTAACGATTTTACTATTCCATTTTATGATACAGTAGAAAAATCTGGTCAATGCTATAGCCGTGTATGTTCAAAATGGTTTTTAAAAATAATGACGGGATTCATTTGACATTTGAAAAAAAATTCCAAGAAGTGTTTTCCATATGACTATGACCCTGCTTGAAAGAAGTTCTTTTTGGAATTAGCTCGTCTCTGCAGGAATGTCCAACAAAATTAACTACCTATTTGAAAATGCACCAAGTATAAGTATTCTGTAAAAAATTGTTTGATGAAGCGTATATAAGAGTGTATATGTTTGAAGCGTACCTTGTACTTTCTCACATTAAAACTACTACTTAACTTGCCTCACTTTCATATTTTTCTTGCGCTACATAATTTATTTTTTAGTTGATCTTTCCACAACTTCTCATCACTCACAAATTTTTTTACATTGAATGCACTTATTTTCTATTCCAAGCACCAAAAATAATTATTCTTACATTACTAACATGTCTCATGTTTTGCATATCAAATGTAGAAGTAAATAATTGTTCCTATCACGCGTATTGTCATTTGTTACTCACTCGCTGCTAGCTGTGCACGAGAATGACCGCACAAAATTATGAGGAGTTTTTAAACTGTTTTAGTATATCATCCGCTTTTTGCAAGGTGTCCGTCTTCTTGTAGAAGCAGAATCTGATATAGTCCTCCCCAAGAGACTTGTTGGGTTCGGAGTAGAAGGCAGAGGGAGGAATTCCTAGTAGTTTCCAGGTTTTTGCTAGCCATTTTACGAAACGATAGTCGGCACATGGGTCTGGTTCATCGCTTAAATTGGTTTTATGTTCTGTAAAATAAAATGATTACTGTAATTTCAAATGGTTTCACATTTGAAGTTTTTAGGCAGAACTGGTATTGGCACAATAATAGGAAAAGTACCTAGCGGTCGCCAATCTGCCATTAGGAAGTATCCACCTTCAGGTACTATAGGGATCATTCCTGCTTCTCGGCAGGCTCGTGTCATCAAGTCTCTTCTGTCTTTTAAGTCGGTGACCATTTTGTAGAAAAATGAGTCTTTGGTACCCAGCTTCTTTATTTCCAGTTCTAAGGCTGCAGCTAAGGCTTCCTGTCCAGGGGTTTGGCAGGCATACACACAGTTCTGATGAGCAACTTGGAGATTACTGATTAAGTTTGCTGGTCCGTAAGACCAACCAAGTTTCCATCCAGTGAGGCTAACAAGCGAAATTCAAAGATTCAATTCGAGACACGGCTGTCAACATTCACCTTTTTTATTTATGTCCATATTTGCAATGCTAATTTACATTTTCGGTATTAAACTGCTCAAACTCACCTAAACGTTTTACCTGCTGACCCAATTGTTATAGTTTTGTCCCACATACCGGCTAGGGACGCAATTCTGACATGCTCATTCCCTTCATATACCAACCACTCGTATACTTCATCTGATATGGCGATGACATTGTACTTATTACACAAATCTGCAATTTCCTAAGAAAAAAGTAACCAAACACTGATCAGACGGACTTTCCTTGAACAAATGTAAAAAAAAATTGTAGCTTAACAGCATACTTGCAACTCTTCCCGAGAGAACACCTTCCCTAAGGGGTTGTTCGGAGTGTTTAAAATTATTGCTTTGGTTTTCTCATTGAACAATGAGCGCATTTCTTCACTGATCTAGCTTCCAGCTCGCAGAAGTTTCCTTGTCCTCTCCAGTCGGCTTTAGAGATATAAACCGTGGAATCCCTCCAGCCAGTCTTACTAAAGGATCGTAGCAGTCGAAAAATGGCTCCACTATTATGACCTATTAAAATTTATCTTAAACAATTAGCACCTCTACCACTTTATATGAGACATTTATGTACGTGTATTTAGCAATAATTATACGATTCTACCTCATCACCCTTTCCGACATTTGACATAATCGCACAGAAAAGTGACTCGTACGCCCCTGCAGTCACAAGGATCTCTTCCATTGGGTTGATCTGCCTTCCTATAACTCTCGAATATAACTTTCCGAGCGCATTAACCAATCTTGGATGCCCCTAAAAGATTAGGTATACCCAAATTTTAGTAATTTATTACCAGCCAAATTCATTTACCGTTTAGAGCTATTGTCAATAATTCCTGATAATCAGTGTGTAAGCTACCATTGATCTTGTGTATTGATGAAGCAACGGAGCCACATCTGCTGCGCATCCCTTCGCCAGCTCTCTCACGACATTCTCGGCAGGCATAAAGTCAGGGAATCCTTGGCCAAGGTTTAAGGGCTGCAACTTGGCGTTCAGGGCGATGAACTCCACCCTACGTAGAACACACACGTCATTATTTTTTCGCCAACATTAACATTTTTTTAATAAATAAAATCACTTTTTTAACCCCACCAAACATTTCTTTCTGTGCCTCTGTACTTGGCATCCAGAGCAAATTTATTTGATTCCGCAGCACACATCCTGGCACACGAACTAATGTTAGGTCTCCTCTCTCTAAAAACTGACTTTAACGACTTCCCTAATAACTGAAAATTTCCCCAATGGACTAAAACTGAACTGCTACTGCTAATAGTAAAAGGATGAGTATTAGTAACCGCGATTCTCCTCATCCAAGACATTTTTGAGAGACAAGACAACGAGAAAGTATTATCTTCATAGCAATTTTGATGGTTTCCTTTTTGGTGCTTTCAGCTGTGCGTGTGTTGTGTGATGATAAAAAGCGTTCACTCATGCCCCTCGTGTGTCGTGTGCAAGTGCAGGTGAGGGTGTAGCATGTACTTTGTTGGCTTCGATGGATTATATAACGCGAAATTGTCCGTAACATGTAGGCATAGGCACAATACATAATGCCAGACTCTGGAGAAAAAACCATTTTGATAGGTTTTTTTTATTCAGACACTCATTTCATATCATAGCTATGAAAACTCAAGAGTTTTTAATGAATGGTGTTGGTATTTATTAATCTTTTTCCTTGGCAAGTTGTGAACTATAATTATTTCCCTTCTCATGCTTTTCTTGACCTGACTGGAAACAACAGCTAACAGCCTTGATCAATAAAGCTTCGTGCAGTGTAGACTACAGAAAAAACGTTATTGTGCGACAAGCTTCAAGCTAAACTAAACTAATTATATTAAGGCAACCGGCTAGCCCAGCTCACAAGTAAAATTAAGCTATACCTTACAATAAACTTTGTAAGACGTAGGACGTAATATAAATAGTCATGTAGTAATTGCTGGTTGTGTTGATCTTACTATGATTCTTTTTGGCAAATCTCGTATTGCCCCGCCCGTTGCAATCTTAAATATCCAATAAAAATACTAGAATGAAGGTGTGTTGTTGTTCTTAATCGTTCACAGACAGTTTTGATGAATGACTGTTAATACTGTAATAGGTACTTCCATTTCCCATGCAATAACACTCTCCTCCCACTGAGAAAATGAAGTTTTAAAAATGTTATCAAAGAATCAATTCACGGGACATTCAGTACGTAAGCTGCTAATTATGATAATAATTTCAAAATTACATAATTAGTGCCGGAGAGGAAAAGGTCGTATAAATTAGTTCATTATCACTCCGCTCGTTCTATGTATTCGGCAATTTAACATTCTTCTAAAACTGGCTATGGCTAAATATCTTAAATATTTTGGAAATGAGTTGGAAATGAAAAATGGTAGAATGAGCACAGCCAGAGCAGATTTTCGTGCAAAGATAATTTTCAAGGTATTGGGATCATTGACAAATTTGCTGGGTAGCTAAAGAGTTTATTATGCTAATGAGTGCAAATTGCACAATTTACTGCCCCATTGGATTCTGTATTCTGTAATGTAATATTGCTGAGTTTTGTTGTTAGTAACTGAGATTTGTCGGTCGAGGAAGAAACGGAAAAATGGAGAAGTCAACTGCAGCTGCCAGCCTCAATATCTCAAATATTACACAAAATGCCACAGAAAATCTTCCATGGGGGGACAAGTACCCCCCAGGAGATGTTTCCTTTGTTATACTGTGTGCTGCCTTAGTATGGCTGATGATTCCTGGAGTGGGGTTCTTTTACTCTGGAATGGCAAGGACGAAAAGTGCTTTGTCGCTGTTACTTTTGAGCTTATGTTCCGTTGCCGTTGTCTCCATTCAGGTATGAATTCCCACCTGCAAATGCTAATTTATAGTGGTGTAAGGTGCATGTGGCGTTTTGTGTATTTACAGTGGTACCTTTTCGGATACTCGCTGACCTTCAGCGATCGTGCCAACTTTTTCATTGGAGACTTTAAGCATGTATTTCTGCAAGGAGTTTGGGACAACCCTTCCTCGGGCAGCGACAAAATTCCGGATTTTGTCTTTTGCTTGTATCAGGGCATGTTTGCTGCCATTACACCTGCTCTTGCCATTGGTATATGACTTAACCTAATTTACTTTTATATAGCTTCAAATCATCGTATTAATTGATATTAAAAAAAGGTGCGGCTGCTGAGCGGGGTCGGTTTCTACCCACGCTTGTTTTCATATTTCTCTGGACAACCCTTGTCTATGACTTCTTAGCATGCTGGACTTGGAATAAAAATGGATGGAGTAACAAGTTTGGAGGTTATATTCTTAAGAAGAGTATTTTAGCATGTAAAATCTTCTCGATTTGAAATAAATATTCCTAACAAGATACTTTAAAAATCGTGACAGGGCTTGACTTTGCTGGAGGAACCCCAGTTCATATTTCCAGTGGCGCTGCTGCTCTAGCGTATGCAGTCATCTTAGGACATCGGGAAAAGTCCCATAAGCATGAAGAGTTTAAACCTCATTGCATGGCTAACGTGTTTCTGGGTACTACGTTCATTTGGTGAGTTCTAACAAAAGTTGAGAAATATATTTCCAGAAAAAAATATTTTTACGAATAACGTTAGTATTAATTTCTATTTAAAGGTTGGGCTGGTTCGGGTAAGTGATTGTTGCTTTTATGGAACTACATACATTCTACAATATTGTGACAGTGCTATCGGCAACTTCATTGAAAATGTAATGTCATTTTAGATTCAATGGTGGCTCAGGTAAACTCGGGATAGATATATAATTTTCACGCAAATTGTTTTATTTAAGTGCTCGCAGTATTGAGTGATTTGTGTGTGTAATTAATTAATTAATTAAGCTCTTGGAGCTAACATGCAAGGAGTATTGGCATGTTTTGTATCCAACATGGCAGCATCCGTTGGTGGTCTTACGTGGCTCCTCCTGGATTATTTAATTAATTAATTAATTTATAATCTCCTGGATTAATTATTAAAGTGCAAAATAACCATATTGTACAGATTACTCGTTTATAAACTGAAGTTTTAATGTGAACCTGCTCATCACTCAGTACACACTAATAAGGTAATACATGCATATTACTAGCATTACGAAAATTAATATTAACATTAAAAGTACTAGTATAATTAGGACGATTTAAATCAGATACAAAACTACATTCGGAATAACGATAGTTAATGTTCGACCTCCTCATTCTTGTATTCCCTCACGAGCCATGGAATAGGATCACAAAGCGACTCTGCTAACTGCTCTGCAATTTGCTTCAAAATCTCAGGAAATTGGACTGCTTTATGATAAGCTCTGGACATCATCCCGAAACAGTTAGTTTGATGCATACCAGCCTGTAACTCGATCTTAGCAGTCTCCAGCATTGAGCACGCGACCGCGCTAGCGTTTTCAGAGTCATACAGATGCAGCAGTGTTTCTTTTTCATGTTTGAGTTCATAGTCTGGATATGTCTTCAGTACAAGCGACACTGTGAACAAATAAGGAATGTATTACTGACAATATTCCAGTTACCAATCGTATTGGTCTTTCTGCATCGAAGACAACTTTAATGCATACCTTTCACGAACTCGGCGTAGTCTCGTATACCTTTGTTCACCATTACACACTCGTCAATCTTGTCCATTATCTCCTTAAAGTGGATACGGTCATGTGGAAAAACTGACATCAACTAAAGTTACAATAGTACGATTATGCGCTGAATGGAAAAATGGAATTAGAAAGCGGTACTTATCAGGTGAAATAAAAGAAACTCACATTTCCATATAACTTCAACAGTTGGACATCATCTAACTCTCCTTTGTAAAATGATAATCTAATCTTCTCAAAAAGCAACTTTTCATAATAATTAGTGAACAACTTTTCACTATTGATGTCCAAAGTGAGTGTTTTCAGAGATGTGATGGCTCCAAGTGACAAAATAAACCCGGCTGGACAATCCACGACGTTCACGTTCTTTTTTAGAAAACGGTAACTTTCTGTGATTAAGCGATGTTCGAATAGTCGAGAGGAAGACGCCAACAGTTGCAATTTCAAACCGTCCACATAAAGAAGTACCTTTTCATCGACAGGATGTTCCGGAAGTGTTTTTTCTAGTAGCTTCAGTGCGTCATTTGTCTCGCCCATTAAATAGTGCAGTACAAAGGCCCTCCTGATATTAGTGTGCATAGTCATTCCTCCTTCTAATAGATCCAGCCTATCTAGTGCACGTAATGTCTCATAACTGTCGCCATCTAGATAGCAACAGGTCGCGATCACCAAAAGACATGCGATGGCTTCTTCGTGAGTGTGCTCAGAAACTTCTGAATCGCCCAATTCGATTATAACATCCCAAGCCGTATCGTTAGCTTGCCGCAGAAGCCCTTTCTTCAACTCAACGAGCGATTTTCCCACACGATCAGAGACAAACATAACAGCATCATTTCTTGCCAAGATTTCGAATAACGGATCGCGACTCAATACAGTGGCAAAGCACCATAATGAGGTCATTCCCGTCTGTACACTGGGCTCCGACTCAGATAGTGGTAATATCTGTCGCAACGTAGACTCTACGAGAATAAGTGCATAGGAATTAGATTAATGCAATAACCACAGTATTATTAGCGTAAAAGTATAAGGTTTACCTATAGCATCGACTATCTCTTTGCAGAAGTTCTCAAGCTCATTAGACGCTTCTTGCCATAAGACCATGTAACGTACACGCGTTATCTGAACTAGCTCTCCTAGTTTAACCAATCTACACCGCAGAATAGAGTCCCGAACAGACGGTATCTTCAACAGATCGATGACACCTTTTAGCATCTTCTTGTACCAGGGTACTGACAAGGTAGAGGACCCAAAGCTGTAATCCAGATCTACGGCATTTATTAGCCGTCCATCATTAAATTCTACGCCGGCCCCCACCAACCGGGCAAATTCGGCCACCTCGCTCCTCTCTTCTAGCTTACTAAGACTCATCTTTTTTGAACTTGCTTTTTTGAATCTAGCTAAGCGCACTTAATGTCTTAGAATGCTAAAGATATTTAAAACGCTGATGACAAAAAATGCTCAAAATTCTAGTGCAGTTCTAGTGCAGAAAAAGCAACCTTTCGCTCAAAACTCTTCCTCAAAAAAGCCTGAAATTTTGGTAAGGGCATATTTGAATTTTGTAATGCACTAATAATTCGCGTTGCCAATACTATTAATTAATGATGTCTCCTTGACTGCTATTTAAGGTGGCATATTAGATGACTTTACAAAAAAGCAATGTAACATACAAGAGAATAGTAAACTGTGTACTTTATTTGCACATAATCATTTCAACGCGCAACACTATTTAACAGTCAATTGCATTAAATATTACAAAGTACATCTTAAAAAAGTACGCAGCAAACCTTGTAGGTATTCTAATAAAATGAAATCTTAAATATAATTGTTAATTAATTACAGTTTAATATGAAACATGTATACCAGGTCTTTTTCTGGTCTAGAAATTATGAAAAATTAAATAGTCAGTTAAACATAAAAGCATGTATTACACTACTAATACTTAAAATTACAGCATTAATATATTTTTATAGCAAAGGTTTTAAATGTAATGATAATTTCCGGATGAAATTACTCATTTGTGTTTTTTTTACCAAACGTCCCATTAAACCTTCTCGGTTTACAGTTAATTGTACCCTTACATATATGGAGAATATTTACAGCTATCATTCATTACGATTAATGTTATTTAGACGACTTGTCGCGCAACATTTTTGCGTTTTCGTTTACCTTTTTTTGTTTTAGCAGCTTGGGGTGTGACCTCTATACCAGGGTCTGGTATTTTCTCCTTACAGTTTTCAGATGGTTTTTGCCCATAAGTAACGAAGCTCTTTACTGCAGTCGGCTTCAAAGCTGGCTGCTCTTTGTTACTGTCTACCTTTTGGACAATGACATTCGGAAGCCTGGGACATTTATGCTGCGAGACCAAAAGTTTATTTTTGAAATATTGAAGGCAGAAATCACAAATTTGGCATTTTGTTCGGGGGCCTTTTTGATGTGCACGTAGATTTTTTGGGGTAGCAAATACCTTTTTACAAAATTCGCAAGTCCTTCTTAGTTGAAACTCACATAGTTTGCAGCCTTCCTTGCTGCAAATTTTACATAGAGGTCTACGCTGATGCATTTTTTGGTGATGAGATCGCGTAGATTGGTTTAAGAATTGCATACTACACCATTTGCAGCTATAAACTTTCGGTATGACCTGGGTTTCATTGTATTTCTGCTGGCGCCTCTCAAACGTGTCATTTCGAGCAAAAACCTGAACTTTCATTTGTTCCGGAACGAAATCATACTTGATCATACAGCGGGTAGGTTCTGTGGATCGGCATATCGGACAAGTTATTTGTGGGCCATGGACAGGGTCGATCGTCTGCGCTGTTAATCTACACGCACCACAGATCAAATGGAGATCAGTTGAGTGGTCAGATTTAACTGGACATCTACTTACTCGGAAGAATGGCCCCGTTTCCGTGAAGCATATCTTGCAACTGACATTCCTGATCAAATAATTAGTGTTTAGTATTTTTGAATAAAAAATAAAAATAGTTCCTGATATAAGCTCAACATGAAGACTTACAATTTAGATTTTTTCGAAACCACCAAATCCTTCCAATTCTCCGGTGTAGTTACAGTGGATGAAGTGGCCGATTGTGATAATCTAGGAATGCGAAAAAAAACTAAACCTAGTATTTGTATACCTATTTGTATTTGGTGAGTAATTATTAAAGTATCGTAACGTATTTCATTTCTCACCCCTTCTTTAGATTCATGAATTGTGAAGTTACAGTTGGGGCCTTGTTTAGTACAAACTCTACAGTGTCGTTTGATACACTGCTGGTTTCTTTATTTGCTACCATAATTGCTGCAGAATTGACTGGCTTCATTTGATGGGTGAGCAATGACTCGCTTTTTGGATCAATCTCGTCATCGGTGATCCTGTTTTAAATTATAGATGTTATAACAGTCACGTTCACATCATAATAGTTCATAAAATACAGTATAAAAATAACTCACAAGCAGACACTTTTATGTAGCTGGAGATTGTCGTTTAATGACGGGTTTTTTGTTGAAGGTGTAGTCGCACTCAGAAAGAAAGTATACCTGAAAGGAAAGAGTAACATCAGAGTATCTTGGCTTTGTCTAAAAGCATGTGCATGTAAGATAATTCTGCTTACTTGACGCATTTGTATTGGCTCTCACAAGTCGCCGGCTTATTCTCGAACTGGCTCATATCATCGCACTCCACCTTAACAGTTGGCCTGTTGAATTGCAAGTTAACTGAAACTACCACTGTTTTCTACACTGCATAGCAAAGGTAAATAAGTAAGTGTACACTCACGGTTTAACTACAGCAGAAGCAAACAAAGCGGGTTGACCAAGATGCAGAGATTTTGATGATTTTGGAATCTGTATGTGGTAAATTATCTCCTCTACCCCGTTGGATGTTGAGATTTGGATGAGTGACGATTTATCCCTAAATTTTGAATAATGAGTCAGCATGTTATTAATTACAATTTAACCAATGCACTCATATAAGAAAGAGAATACTATCCACATACCCATCATTTAAAACCTTTGCTACCGTTTTCGTCTCCATTTTTTAAATGTATCTTCTATTTAGTTGTAAAGATTTAATTTTATGGCTTATTTAATCAAGTATCGTAAGAAATGTCTGTCTATGAACTGGAGAAATACGCGTTTGTTTATATTCTTTCATTAGAAATGAAGGTTCCTAGTCCCGCGAGCGCTTAGAATTACATGAGATCTATGTCTGTTGTGTCTATGCGTATGGTCCGAGATCAGTAGGGCAATAGAAATACCAATACAAAAAAGTCTTCGTTGGAGTCAAAACAAATCTACGGAGTTTGCCACGCGCGCCATCCTGCTGTTGTGGGAGGAACTAAATGGACAGTGTTCTATATCTCACTGGCTGGCGCACGTACTTGTGGTAGGACAGGGACGTATATGCACCACAGCCTGAAAGTGAATGTCATAATAACACATGTGTTTGTGGTTGGAATAACAAGCTCTAGTCGTAGGTTCAAAATAATAGACCCTAGTATTTATTACTCACTTTCAAGTCCGATAAGACACTTGTTTTTTTATTACATTGTCGCCGTGCATTTATATTTTCACCGAATAGGTGTGGGGACTCTAGTATCTAAAAGATAACCCCTAGTATTGCGAGCATAATATACCTAGACCCTAGTATTTTAACCAGATATCGGAAGAAATACTATTACTTGTAGATACAGTGGGACCTTGGTATTCAATACTAATCAAAGTGGATAATCAAATGTTGTGATTAAACTGCATCTATCCCGTGTTGTTTTAACTTCCTGCTGTTTTGAAATTACAACCAAAGAAAAGTGAAAATAACAGGTGAGGTGAACTTAATTTTTTACATTAACTTGGATATATTTCTATTGTGAAAGTTTGAAATTAAAATTTGTGTGTTACATGCCAAGATTTATCATTTTCTAGTCACTGCTGGATAATCTTGACCAACAATACACACAAGATGATAGTACAAGTTCCACAGTCTACATTTGATGACTCATATTTGGAATCGATCGTGAGAATGACAGAATGGAAGACACAAAAGGAAAGTACATATTTAAAAAAGACATACAGCAGGAACGGGATACTCTATTCATTTACATTCGATGGAAGGTGTGTTCTCGGGGAATCTTACATACAGAAGTACAATTTGACGGTTGCACTTCCAGTGGAAACATTTTGGGATAGATTTACAGGCGAGGTCACTCTTGTAAAAAAGGTAGTATATTTAAAATATAAGCCGCTTATGTTAGTAAATATATTAGTTACTTGGAATCATGTGTGAAATTACCGTTTATTACAGGATCTAAGACAGATGGACATTATGGAATGGGATATCAAAACAAGTTTCGATGATAAGATTAATTTTGCACAAGGAATAGGAATATACGAATATAGCTCAGAAGAATCGGTCGTACCCATGCGAGGAAAAATTAGAGATATTGCATATTATAATACGAAAATACTAGTAACATTTTCTGCTCAAGTTCCAATTGGGACATATTTTTATCCGAATGAAATTATTAGTATCACGCCACAGTGTGACTACGACCTGTTTTATTCTTGTTCGTTGAATTACAAATTGTACAAGGAGTATTTTAAGAGAATTGATTATCAAGACTGCTTTTTCAAAGCTGACTTAAATGGTGCTACACTTTTGAAGAATAGACCACCTAGTTCAATTAGAAAATATAAAATCTGGAAGTTAACTGTTTGCATAGCATATGACAAAAAGTTAAAATATGTTTTGCAAAATATTTGCGATGATCTTGGAGAGAAAACAGTCAAGACTACTAGGCAAAGGAAGAATTCAATTTGGAAAAAGTCTACATGCCTGGGTGCAAGCATGACACTGGCTATCGACATACAAGTAAAATTGAACATAGAACATACACAATGAGCTACTTTAATTAAAATCAAACGCGTAAGTTTTTTCTTATTTTTTCTTTTGGAATTTTTATAGGAGAACATTAGCCATAATTTTTGCCGGCAGAAGGAAAAAAACCTTACATTACTACTGACTGAATTTACTTTGCAAGATGAGAATATAATTTTACACGCGGTCTGCGTTACTCCTGAAAACTACAATATCAAATGTTGCTTACAGCGAAGAATACAGTTCTGGGTCTATCGAAAAAATGATGATACTTTTATTGACGACATCCATACTTGGTACAATACAACTAGTGACAAACAAAAATTAGAGTCTGCAATGTACAGTGTCAGTGAATTATTTTATTTGCGACAACTAAAACACATAGGAATAGGAAATATTCCACAATCAGTTTTCCCATATTACAATTTAACTGGAAATTTACCCATTTCACCCACTGACCAATTGAACTTTTTAAATTCCCTATCTTGTAGACTTATGACTGCAAATTCGTTTGATTACCCGATAAGCATAGTACACAAAGAAACTAATGTTATCAGTTCAGCATTTATATACTATAATTTATATTTCTTTTGGATGAGAAAACTGTGTGGAAATGGAATGCACAAAGGCAAATTCCTGATTTTGATTTACAATTATCTCTTAAAAATTCGTAACTAGTATAGACTATGGAATGAATAGACATGTGTATATACTATTATACATTTTATTTTGCATTTAGAAAACAGCATTGTAATTCAATAGGTTATCATAATACAATGAATTTTAATGGTCCACTATATTGAACCCATGAATAAAAGTTTCATATTGGATTTTGAAGAATGTCGCCAATTGTGAATCTATTCCTAAGAATCCTTTCCATTATCAAGTTCCAGTCCTGTACTCGTACCATTGTCATTTCAAATTGTATCAGTGAATGTAGTTATCGGTATTATGGTGATTTGTCGCTAGTGGTCTTTTCATTGCAATCAACCAAAGCAGCTGACGTCTGTGTTCCTGCACTTTCTGCCTCAGGAAGATCCATTGACAACTGCAGTGGTGGCGAAGC
The DNA here is from genome assembly GCA_027744115.1 of Acrocyrtus sp. NNG-2020. Classification (NCBI taxonomy): domain Eukaryota; kingdom Metazoa; phylum Arthropoda; class Collembola; order Entomobryomorpha; family Entomobryidae; genus Acrocyrtus; species Acrocyrtus sp. NNG-2020. Next base: position 25,898 of record JAHZND010002726.1, read on the forward strand.
AGCAGGAGACGAGCAGGGTCCACCGATATCACCGGAGCTTGTCTTCTGTTTCTTAGACAATGATGCTCGTATTAAATCCTTTAATGAACCAGTATCCCTTTTGAACTTTGCTTGAATGGGTGCTTTACTATCAGGTTTTTTTGCGAAGAGTGCCAGTGCTCCTGCTAGATAAGGGTTCTTAGGCTGGATCTAATGTACCGGAGCTTTTCTTTGTAGAAGCAGAAGAACCAGAAGTTGCAGAAGAGACTCTACTTTTTGCCTTCTTGATCTTCCTATCCAAAGTAGGGATTTTCGACTTTGAAACATCCTCTTTAACTGGCTGTTCTGGATCTACTTCGAACCACTTCAGTCCCAGTTGATCATCCGTTGATCCTAATGACACATCACTTGGAGTCCGCTTGGCTTCATTTTCGATTGTATCATCGGCCTTGCGTTTGGAGGTCTCGTATGAGGCAGCACGACTTGTAGAAGGTTGCTCTTCTCTTTGTTGCGCAGACTGGCTTAGATCAGTGGCTCCAATGGAAGAAGATGCACTTTTTTTGGGCCCAAATACAGCGGTCAAAGGCGGTCCATTTCCCTTCTGAGCAAAGGTAGCAATGTAAGCTTTAGAAGGGTTTGTAAGATCCATCTTTTCAATAGCTCCAGTTACTTCTTTCACGTCCTTAGATTTTGAAGCAAACTCTGAAAGCACCTTGGATACATTCGCCTTCATTTTTGTTAACATGTGACCCTTTCTTTTTCTCTCTCCTGCATGATCCTCATAGTTCACATTGTAGCAAACTTTCCACTCTGCTTTTAGTTCAGCATAGTCAAACTCCTCCAGTAAATGTAAGCCTCTGGTATGAGCCTTTGAATTGAAAGTGGCACGGGAATAAGTTGGCGTGTTCATAGATGTGTATCTGCCATTTGCTGGATGGGTCAGTGTCAGCGTAAGCATACCAGTCTTTTGCTTGATCGTTAACTTCTGCCAGAACTCGTACAGGTCCGCCATAGGAAGTTTTTGTGTTGTAATATCCGGTCTTGACATTTAATTGCGCATGAGTAGCTTTGACTTTATTTTTACTCATGACTTCTGACTTTATCCACGCCTGGTATGCGAACTCATTGCACATTTGATCATCTTTTGCATTAGCTTTATCTGCTTTTTCGCGATCCCTTTCGAAATTGATGGTCGCGAACTTACAGCCACCGATACTGTGCGTTTCAAAATGTTCCAAGTTCGGAGCATTCATCGATCCTTTTTCAGCAAGATCAATTGTCCACATATTGTGCATATTGAAATGTCTTGTTCTGACCATAACTTCAGATGCACAATTTACAAACACAACAGGATCTGCCAAAATTAGTGTTTGGTATATGCGCTCTTCTTTGAAGACCATATCGCTTCTAATGGCTCCAAGATTGATCCAAGCTTGAAAATATTCAACCATCAACTTTGACAGACAAAAGTTTCCAAACTTTTGATAAAGATGGAGCATCAGCCTGTAGTATTTCTCTTCGCCAAACAGAAAACGCATCTGTTTTTCATTGGCAGGACTGATCAAATGCTTCTGGATGAAACCATCCGCTTGTCTCTGTTTTTGAAAGAAAAGAGAGGAAAGGATATGCAGTTAGGCATATATAAAACAATCCGTCTATCAAACAAATACAAATGATAATGAAACAGTAAAACTTACTAGGCCGACTGTCAAGCTAGAGACGGTTATACTTTCACTTGCAAGTGGGAAAATGTCACCTTCTTTTCTGTCCACTTTATTTGCCACCAGACCACAAATGGTGTCCACAAATAACTTACCAGGTGCAAGGCGAATCGTCTTGAATAGCTTACTTTTATCAGTCCAGTTTAGTAGAATGCTCTTGATCACGTCGCTTACTTCACCCTCTAGTACAGAAGCGTCTTTATCCCCCCTTTGAATTCCAGACTCTGTCAGATGGATAAATCCCTCGGTCATGGTTGCCCTTTCCAAGTGGCTAATTTTGAATTGGTCTTGAATGAGATGACTTGAGAAAGTCTGCTGTGATATGATATGCATCTGTTCCTGATTCAAGAAGCGTTCAAACAAAGGATGAATCTACTCGTAATGAACGTGCTCGTGCTTCCCTTGCTGCTGCGACAACTGCATTTGCTCTAATGGGTCCGAGACAGTGAATATATGGAAGAAAGTCATAGAAAACGGGCTCATAAAGCAGTCCGTCCAAGTCTAAGTACCAGGTTAAAGCTTCGTCTGCGATGATTTTTCTACACGCAGTAGTGATATCGTATTTGACTGATTCAGCGATGTACTCTTGTCCACAGCAAAGATGAAGAGTGTCGACGACACCGCCATTGACAACCGCTGCAGCGAATAGAGGTGGACAGAGAAACACTATCCCAAGCGCATTAAGTTCCCGAAACATTTGTGTCTCCTCCACAGTGAAAGTTGTCTTTTCATCGACGGCAGCAAATTTCATTCCTGTCTTTTTAGAGTCTGCCCGTAGATACGCCTTGACAAACCTTTCTTCTCCCACAATGCAACACGAATCCATCTCCTCCCGTTCTCTGAATCTGGGCATATATTTTTGAATAAGATAGTCTCGTTGCTTATCATGTTGGCTTTTAGGTGGTGGACACTGCTTAGAGGGCTGTGAAGTGGATTGTTTAGTCGCCATCTGCGCTGGTCTGTCACCCGAAGTTTGCTGCTTCCCTTGTTTCCCTTTCTGGCCTGTTGGAAGCTTAGAACTTTTTCCATGACCCTTCCCTGATCTGTGGACCTCAGGAGATACAATTTTCCCACATGCAACTTGTGGTGGCATATCATCACTTTCTAGAACTTCCGTGAAACTTTCATCTGAAGAGACTGGCTTGGTTATGTCACTAGCAAAATCTTTATATCCAAACGGGTCCAACTTATCAGAAGATGTTTCGGGTTCGAATTCTGGCTCTGGAGGTTGTGGTGAATCCGGACGATCTGGAAAAACTGGCAGGAACTCATTAAAATCCTCATTGATGCTTTCATCTTGATCAGGATTCATCAAATTTTCGGGCTCCTGTACATCTGAGTTAGTTGCACGGAATAGCTCTCTTCGAAAAATTGCAGACAGGTACATGGCATCTGAAGTGTGTCCATATATTACAACGGGGCACCAGCGACTGAGGCACGAGTCTCGCCTCAGCTCTGCTATACCTTTAATGAGCTCCTGTAATTTTCCAGTCGTGGCAGGTTCATCATACAATGGAAGTTCCTCCACTTTCTTCACGTCAGTTGAGCTGATTGTGAGACTCTCGTTCATTCTGCCATACATGACATTGATATGGCCGACTTTCTCTTTACACAAACGGTATGATAATAATATAGCNGCTGATTGTGAGACTCTCGTTCATTCTGCCATACATGACATTGATATGGCCGACTTTCTCTTTACACAAACGGTATGATAATAATATAGCTTCAACCGGGAAAATGAGGGCTTTAGGGAATGCGAATTGGGGCCTGAGATTGTACATGCTTTTTGACTTGACCAGGATCGTAACCATATTACAAAATTCTCTCATAATAAAACTTTCATATGAATCTTGTATCGAGTGTTGTATGCTGGTCGCATGTGCCCCCCCTACTTTGAGCATTACAGAGTCAGCGAGATTTTTGAAAAACTGCTTCCGTTCGGGATCAGCCTTACCGTCTTCATTCTTGTCCTTAAATTCAAGCTTATACTGTTCCATTACCCGCCTGACTACGACTTCATTTGACTCCGGACGGTGCAAAAACAAATCATGCGTGTGATTTCCAATCGCCATCCTGATCATACCATATGTACCGAGACTTCTTAGAGCCACAACATGAAGCTTTAAGAAACCAAGGTCCCTAATGAAAAGAGTCAAAATAAAAGTTAATTACTCGTTTGTGTAATAAACGTATATTATTCTCTTGTAAATTAATGACTACTTACCCGGCATTTGTAATAGATAAGAAGCTGGAAGTAGATGCACGATCAGTTTCTGTAAAAACGAGATTACGATCCTCTATCAGCCTTCTCTCCAGTTCCTGTCGATATCCACCAATTGACATTTCACGCGGTAGGTCACCAGTTGGCCGTTCCTGGAATCGATGCGTCTCAGCATATCGATCTCTGTCACTGTACTTGATCCAGTAGACTCCAGTTTCACCTTGCCTCCTACTGACACCAGTTGGCCGTTCCTGGAATCGATGCGTCTCAGCATATCGATCTCTGTCACTGTACTTGATCCAGTAGACTCCAGTTTCACCTTGCCTCCTACCGGACTTGTCAAGCCTTTCCACAAGCGACCCTGTAATATCTTGAAGAATGGAAGAATACACTGCCGAGTTAAACCAGGGTTGTTCCAGTAAACAATTTGCTATACATTGTCCGGTGAGTTTATATATGTCAATTTCAAGCGAAGTTAGTATTGCCGCCAAATTCGTTCCCACTTCCTTCGACCACATTCTTTCAAAATCCTTGATGATGATTTTCGGATCAACCTTGGCTGTCAATGTACCAAAAGGAAAGGGCGACCCTCGTATCATCTCGTAAATCCTGGAATGAGGCGTTAATGATTTCGAATCAACCTTGGCTGTCAATGTACCAAAAGGAAAGGGCGACCCTCGTATCATCTCGTAAATCCTGGAATGAGGCGTTAATGATAACTGTCTGAAGATCATTTCGCCGGTTTTCACATGGTCTTGACTCGTGCGAATTTCCGTAGTGTCAAATCCGTTATCGGGTAGGTCCTGATATGTGTTTTTAAACCATTTGCCGAAGACTTGGATGATTGGTTTGCTCGTTGCCTCATCTATTATCTTCTCGTAGCAGAAGCTGGTGAGTGGTGTAACTCTCGGGAATGTGAGCCTCTGCATTATCGGCTGCCGTTCCAACACACGGTCCATATCGTCCAGTAGATTCTTCAGCATGACAAACTCGGCCATCAGCGCAGTAGAGCAGTTGACACTAAAGTGGACGCAGTTTATAGCGTCGCTTTCATCAGGGGTCTTCTGGTATAAACCATTAAGCTTGTTGTAGACTCATCGTTGCTGTTGATAGTTGTTTCAGCACCGAGACAGCGTCATTGATCACAAATTGTCGTTTCTGATGATAGTATTCGTTTAGTTTCATGTTTCTCCGACATGTGTATTCAGCTAGTTGCTTCCACGTCCTCGCTGATGGATTCGGTCCAACACATTGCAGTATGTTGTTAGCGTCTGCAATTGCAAGCTCATCCAATCCATCTACAGCAGTCGTTGAGATGGTCAGGGGATGTCCATCATTCACACCTCCACCTGCGGCACTGTTTAAAGATATGAAACTTAGAATTTGCATAAGCTTTTCGACACAACCAATTGAATTGGAGCATATCGAGCATCTTTTATATATTTTATTCACCCAGTAGCCATTTCGCAATCCTTCAATCGCTGACTGTGATTGTCGTCCTTAGTCTCAGAATTGTACTATACGTATAATTGTGCTAATTTCACTTTTCAATATGCTTTGTAGTAACAGAAATTCCACCTTTTGAAGCGGTGTTTAATTTCCCATATCAAAAATAGTTAGAGAGGTACCGTACACCAATCATTTACATGTACATATTACTAGTTGAGCTATGGCAATGTGTTAAAAATTACATTCCATAGCAATGTTCTATATGTATCGATAAAGACCAAGTTTCAGGCAGGAAAGTATCATACTTGAATGAAGCTAGGAAAATAAATACGTTTTCAATTTTCGGCTAGTATATTGAAAGATCAGCTAATAATTTGAAATTTCCTACTATATCTGATGGTTATATTTACGTTTTCATAAACTGCATAAAACTTTGCATCTAGATTGCATATAAGAGCTTGGTACTGATAAACTGAATTGCAAAGACTAGCTGTATATGTAGTATACTGCGTTGGAAGGAGTCATTACATAAATGCTAGACGGAATTCTAAAAAAAGTATTACATACTCGTAATACTAGATTTTAAAAAATTAAAAGAACTATACATATATCTACTGAAAAGTTGTAAATGTACGGTAATACTTTCAGATTAGTGTACGCTACCCCAAGTAGTTATTTTACTCATGAACCAATTACGGTTTACGTCAGTTTTACACACTCGATAGTGTCTCGCGCAAAAACTGTCTGAATAAAAATGTCACATAATTTTTGCCTTGTATTAAAATGGAAAAAGATTTTAATTATGATTGTCGTTATTAGAGCCGTATCTATGTCACAATAGCTCATCGTAACCGTGGATGTACATTTAATGTTTATCTCAATAATTATCGTGTAGATTTTGGAAAATAATAGATAGACCTGTAATCAATTGTAGAATTGTATTTCCTATTTAATATATATGTTCTATTAGTGAACGATACTTGTCATAGGTTGAGCGATAGTTTGCACACTGAGACTAGCTTATCTTGATAGCTTCATGATGGAGGACCCTACTGACAAATGTCAGATTAATCAGTATCTACTATCCAGTAGAAAAAATGGTACGAGCATTGAACTGGAAAAAATCGAAGAGGCTCTAATCATGGACCTTCGGGTTGGCGAGTCGATTAGGGACCAGGAATATTTCATGGATTTGATGAGCACACTGAAAGGGTTGCTAGCACCAGACGAAGGTTCAGGTATCAAACTGTCTGTGGAGATTGTCGCACTCATTGGCATGATCGTGCGCTTGACAAGGAAGAAGTATGTATATTTCGATTCTCCTATAGCAATTGAGGGAAACTGCAAAGCGATCATTGAGAGTTTGGGTAAAATATACAACTCTCTACTTATATGTTTCATATATACTATACATGTACTATATATCATATTTGGGAAACCTTTTTAGCCAGAGCATTTAGCAACGCGGCGGTAGGTGAATGTCCAACATTAACAGAACCATCCATGGTCGCATATAAAGGGTTCAGAAATTTGCTACGCTTGGATCCACTATTCAAGGCTTTGGCAGGGATCGACAGCAGTAATAAAAGTGATGATGCAACAGACGACAAGCCTAGTGGCTCCACATTGGTACGACTTTCTTCTTTATTTTCTCATGGGGATTTTAAAGG
>JAHZND010002727.1:0-21363 GCA_027744115.1 Acrocyrtus sp. NNG-2020
TTATCTAACCTTCACCATCTAGCCATTTGTCAATCTTCCTGTTCAGTCTTGAAAAGTAATCACGCCTTTTACCACCACCACTCTTCACCTCCAAAGACCTCAGCTTCTTAGCACACAATTTAGGCGTTTTCCCTTCCCTCTCCTAAAAAATAGTAATATTGAATTGGGCGGGATATTTCCCCCGCCGTCCCTTCATAGCTGTGATTATTATTCAAGTCTTGGCGAAATGTCCTTTTCTTGTCTCTGAGGCGTGTACAGCTTCAGGCTACAAGTTTACTCCTTTATTTATTTCCTCTTCATTCCTTTCTTTTTTCTCTCTGGGAGAAAGGAGACGGTAAAAAATGTGGAGAAAGCACAAAAAGCACCTATTTTCCGTATACATTTTTTGTTATTTTTTTCTCCGTGATCGGATCTGGGCCACCAACTGCTGAGAAGCCTATTCACTATTTTTTTTCGTGTACCCAAACAAAAAAAAGGAATAAATGCGGAGAGGGACAAAAAGCATTGCTCAATCTTGGATTATGATTCTTCATTCTAAAATAAAAAAATCAGAGTGGCTCTCTGGCAGAAGAAGACCATGAATAGGGAAGGAGAAAAAAGAGTGATGATGAAATATGGAACATTTCCCAACGGATTCAATTGAAAACTCTACCGACATATTACATACATGAACGGGGAAAATCCATTTCTTTTCGCCTTATCCCTTTTCCCTATTTTCGCGTAGTTTTTATATATATAAATATTCTCTGTCTTGAAGTGGGAACACACGACTCTGCTTTCTTCACGTCCCATTGCACACCCCAAACACAAGAAAAGAAGCAGAACATTTTTCTTTTTCTTTTCCTCTTGTTCCTCCATTCCAGCGTACTAATAATAATAAAGAAGGCAATAATCTGAAATCTGGATGAGATGTGACTGGATATCCCATTTTTGGAGGCTGTTTCCCCAAAAGAATATTTTTTTTCCATCATGCTGATTAGATTCTACCTACTAAAGGGCGAGCATCGTTATAATATGCTGGATTCTGAATATTTTTGGTAGGTAAACTTGTCCGTGGTATCAACGAGAGTGGTAAAGGCGGTGGATGGAGAGCGCCCTGGAAGCTGGATGAAAAGTGTGAGCCTGAGTCCCTTCCCCACTACGGCTACCACCCCAACCACACTGACCTCTAGTTCATGGACAGCTTCGTCTACCTTTATAACGAGCGAGTTCCCAAGAAGAGGGAAGATGACGATGACAATGACGACAACAAATATAGCGACATCAACAACATCATCAACGTATACAGTGGAGAGCAGCACGACCAAAAGAGATGGACTGGGAAATGGGGATGGAGCTGGAGTTGGGAGTGGAAGTAAGTTGACGTCGTCGGTGTCTACGCTGTCGTTCCCAGTGCAAGGCTACTCCCCTTTGACAATCAAGTGCACTGGGCAGCTATATGATGTGTACAATGAGACATCTTCCATTCAAATCCAGCCAAAGGCTCCCTTAGTCTACCCCTACTCGACCTTGTCCACACCGAGGAATCAACGGAAGTGGAATGGAATGCCAAATCAGCTCCAAACTTTCAACACTTCTCAGGTTGGAAATGGTAAGACAAAAAAATACTCCACTCAACCTTGAAGAAATAATCACTGCGAGCGAACTGAAATAATTTTTCCTCCTTTATTGTAGATGGTGCCAAAAACTGGATACCGCAAAAGGATGTGGTAGTAGCTTGTCTCCTCCTAAGTTACATTTTCACTGCTCAATCCTACCAAAATATTTTTCAGTGGGCACTCTCACCGTGCGAGACCTTGTCCACACCGAGGAATCAACGGAAGTGGAATGGAATGCCAAATCAGCTCCAAACTTTCAACACTTCTCAGGTTGGAAATGGTAAGACAAAAAAAATACTCCACCCAACCTTGAAGAAATAATCACTGCGAGCGGACTGAAATACTTTTTCCTCCTTTATTGTAGAAGGTGCCAAAAACTGGATACCGCAAAAGGATGTGGTAGTAGCTTGTCTCCTCCTAAGTTATATTTTCACTGCTCAATCCTACCAAAATATTTTTCAGTGGGCACTCTCACCGTGCGGATAAACTTAATGTCACCTTTTACCTAAAAAATATAGTAATGGTCAACCAAAATCAAATCACAATCGCACATCAACATCAGCACCCACGCCCACCCTACACTCCTTCTCATCAGATGTTTTGCATCCTGGGAAAAGGATGAAAGAGTCACTTCCCCCTCAAATATCCTCAAAAAAAAAAGGAAATTTTTTAACCGCTGATTTTTTATTCTGTGATATAAAAATCTCGCTAGCTGTACCGTATCGTAATAAAAATTGAATAATTAATGTGCAGTTTTCTTGGAACTGTAAAAATGCAATTCAAAGTGTAAAAATCCATATATACCTGAAGAGGAATCCTTTTCTGAGTAAATAAATGTCACCACTTTTACGTGAATACTTACAATAAGGATAAAACCGCAGTAACGGATTTATTATAGGATGAAAGATAAGGCTTAAAGGCATCCCAGAAACCAGGCAGTATAGGAACTGGTATAAGAGTTTTGCCTTGAAAAAGTGCTCCACAGGAAAATGGTGTGCGAATTAGCCGAGGGAAAAGAGAAGTTCTTATTTTTTGCAGAAGACATAAAGAAAAATGAGATGATCAGCGACTTCTCCATTTGTTTTCCTCTTGCTTGCAGTTATACAAGAAAATGAATGGAAGGGGGAAGAAGGAGGGGAAAAAAACTTTTACTTTCTTTTACCTTTCCCTTTTACCTAGTTTTTTCCTCTTTTTTTTTCTTGACTTGGAAGTCTTGGAAGAAGAAAAAAAATAACTTTGTTTTGAAGTGTTGAGTTTCCTATTTTGAGAAGATGCTGCTGAGTCAGGCAGAAATAGGCTGAGGCTGAGTTTCCCGTCATGTAACTAGTTCTAACCTTCCTTCCGGCACACATAGGTAGGTATCGTTTTTTTCCTGGAGGAGTGCGGAATTGAAGGCACGCTCTTTATTCTCCCCTAATAATTCAAAAGACCTACAAGATGTTCCTATTCCTTTCCTGGAAATTATTGCTTCTTTATTCATCATCAATCAGCGCGTAAACCGGTGAAAAAAAAACTTTTTTTCCCTAGAATAATTTAGAAATAGCTTCGTAGTTATGAAGCTGAAGCGTATGCCGATGTTGGAAGTAATTGTAGCGGGGCTTCATTCTAATCTGACTGAAGGAAGAGCAGCATAAAAGTAGTATCCAGATAGAGCTAGTTCTCACTTTTCTCAGGAGTTTGGGGTACGCAGTCAGTGTGCATTATGGCTCTCATATCTTCCCAGGAAAAAAAGTTCTGTTCATCATAAAAATCATTTTTTGTGCTGATGCTGACTTTTCCTTTGACTTATTTTTTTATCCTGAGAAATTTCCAATTAAAAAAGTGTCGGAAAAAAGCTGTTGATGTGAAGACTTTTGGAGGACACAAGTGATGGGAAGCGGAAACTGACTAGTGAGTGGAGGGATTTTTGGATGATGACGGAATAATGGAGAAAACGAGACATGAACAGTTATCATTTTTCCTTCCAAAGTGTAGTTTGAAAAGTGTGCAAAATACAAAATGCTGCTAAAATGGAAAATGTATTGGGAAAGGAAGGAAGATGGAAGGGAGATGACGGGGTAGGCACAAGTGCAATAATTTAATGTAAATTGAGTAGGTCCGCACAAAGTCCAATATCGCACAATCGAACTAAGCTATGCGCTAATAAGAGAGGGTAGGAGAGAAAGTTTAGTTTTTCTGCAGTGAAAATTCGGAGAAAATAGAAGTTGAGAGGAAGCAGAGATTTATTACTAGCTGAGTTGATATTGGTTTGGAATGGCGGTGCGGTGATTGTGGTGGCTTGGGTCATCCATTACCAAAAAAAACTTTATCGGGGAATCTCCACCACTCAAATGTCGCTTGAAAAACAGGCTCCCGAGACGCTATCATTTTCTCCAATATTTTAATTTCACTTTCTTCATCATTCACACTACTCTACAAGTCTAAAAGAAGATTCAAGAGAAAAAAAGTCAAAAACTTTTTTTTTCGGAAAATAAAGTTTCACGCAGTGCATAATACAGCCACTTTTTTAATGGATATCCTTTTTCGGATTCGGATTCTTTTTTGTAGTCCGTTTTTTTTTGCTTAGAACGTTTCCCTTTTCTAGGCAGAAATATTTACAAGTAAAAATAGTCTGCAAATAACTTCCCAAAGAAAGAAATCATGAAAGAAAATATTGAGGAAATCGGAGAAAGTAAGAAAGCAAAATCCAATTTAAAATTGGAAAATTATATATACTTTTCAGAGACTCATCGCAGAGAAACTTGTGAAGGCGTTTTCGCATATTAGCCCGTAAATCACGGGGAATTAATAACAGAGACAGCTAGGGAATATTGTTATTACGTGAGAATGAGGACCTTCTGGAAATGAACAGCATTTCCTTCCTCTCCATTTCCATATCCGAGCGGGTCATAATAATTCCATAATATTTTTAGGTGACTTTTCCCACACTACTCACACTAGCAAGCAAGCACACAGCAAAGCAATCCAGCTGAAGTGGAAATCGGAACAGGAAAAACGATGAGGAAATGGGTTTCCAAGATTTATCGTTTCGGAATATTAACTCATTTTTCAATTAAGTTGGAAACACAATAAATGATTAAAAGAGAGTCACAACAGCAGCCTTTCGCCACCACCACCGCAGACTTCACCAGCTTGGTGTGTCTCAGAGTACCCCAAAAAGCTATTATCCTCTTTCCTCCTTTCGCAATTCGCTTTCCACGCAACTGCAAGTAAAAGACCAAAAAATAAATACTGGTCTTTGGACTACTGGACCCAAATCAGCTTTTTTCGTGTCTTACTCTCGACGTTAAATTAATAAATGCCAGCGGAGTTCCTTCAATTCATCAATCTTCAAATGAGTTAGGTATTAGGGTCGGCGGAGTTTTAGACTGAGAAAGTCATCGGGGGAGGGGAAGGAAAAAGAAAAACAACTGTATTGGGAGTGACATGTGGGATGCGTGCATGCGACTGTTTTTTCCATTTCCATGGACTTTTCTTAAGTAGAGACATGCTAAGCCCACCAAACATTTTTTTTTCAGCGACTGTGTCCATCACATGAACGACTTGTCGTACCTACATATAAAGTACAGATATGGAAACTGGAAATTCTTAAGTAAAAAAGCTTTTAAGCCAAAATCTTGGCTTTTTTTCCTTTGGAGACTGTAAAAATGCATTTTGCTTCCTGATATAAATGGACTCTACGGAATCTCAATGGAAGATGATCAATGCCAAGCTTCTCTCTTGAGGCAGAACAGTCCCGGAGACTTTGAGAGGAGCTGGGAGCTCTCGTTTGTCAACTGTCCTCGCAAGAAAAGGAAAAAAAAGAATTATAGAGAGGAGCCATGGACAAAAAATAGTGAGAGTGATCTGCGGGCATCCCTCCAAAAAGGCATTTCTGTCAGTTGCACAAGACTTGTACAAAAATGAGGAATTGTAGTACGGGAATAAGCGATGTTATTACGTTCACATGCACTTTCCCTTCTATGTACTGGAAACGAGTAAAAATGCAGTCGGGCTCGAGCACTTTTCTTGACCTGTGACGGGTACTCATACAGGCTTTTGTAATAAGTTTCCCAGGAAATCTCGGCAATTTTCATTGCATTTTACTTAAATTATTGTATAGTTTAAAAAATTCGATAAGTAAAATGACAAAATGGACATTGATAAAGTGGACACTTGATTTTATTATACAAAAGCGTCGTAGACGTAGAAGAGAATTTTATTTGTCATTGCAATTCTGTAAGCCAGCAAAATGAATCGAGTCTGTCCTGAAAGACCTGTGGTGCAGGATATCTGCGGATGTTACGAGAATCCGGAACCGGAGGAGGAGCCGGAGCCAGTAGCTCCTCCACATAAGAAGATGAAGGTTATCCTCAATTTCCAGGAGTACGAAGATGATGACGATGATAACGATGAAGATGTAAAGTACAAGGCAGGTGGTAGGAAGGATCGCGGGGATAGAGGTCAGTTTAAGTACTTGAGTGACTTTGCTCGAATGTTCAAGGACGTGGAGCCGAGAAGGTCCAAAACTTCAATGCCAGTGGATTCAGAGAAGGTGGCAGAAGCGCATAAGTCGTCATTCTGCCAGTTAGATGCTGCCGCCTACTTGATATGTCTGGCTTATCTTTTGGCCGTAGGCATAACTGTGCTATCCTTCTATTACTACGTAAAAGACACTTTCTGGAATGGGATTGTGAAAGGATGGAACTCTTTCCCGAAGGTAGCATCAGACGAAACATTCTTCTATGGAAAATATTTGTATCTTTACAACAAAGAGGACAAAACGCTGGAAAAAGCCCACTCTTTCTTGCTTCGGGGGGATAGATGGATGGAGGAGGTTCACTTAGCAGTCATGGTCTCCTTTCTTATTCTAACTCTTTTTCAATGCGGATCATACGTGACCCGAGGAAAGGAGGACCATACCAAGATTCTGGTAGGCTATTTTTCCATCTTCGCAGTACTTGGAGCTTTTGCAGCTGTACTTCCAATGATATCATGGAGCGATCAAAGTGGTAACTACCTTGAAAGCGTTTCAAATCTTGAAGCATTCGCGGATGATATACTAAAGAATCCGCGAAGTGGTACTTCGAGGATAACAGAGGCAACCGCTAGAGACGCCAGGAGACTTGCACAGATCATGAAGTTTTGTAATAGTGCTTCCGACAAAGGGCTAGCTTCTGACGAGACCGTCTACACCGTAATTTTCGGTAGAAAGTACACTCTGATGGAACTTCAAACTCTAGGATTTTGCACCCATAATAAGTTTAAACTAGCCAGCGGGGTAAGTAAACTAGATTCAACTGAGGATGAAATCACAAAAAATACCATCTTCAACTGGTCTTCATTACCTGATTGTCTCATACTGCTTAATTAGGTGGTAACTTTCGTGTTCGCAGCTGTTTGCTTTATCATTCCGTGCGTGCACTGCTTTTATGGCACAGGGTCAGACAGCAAATTGCAAATGAATCCAGAGCTCCCTCCAAAGGCCAACGAGAATCAGTCTGAAGCAGATATCACTGCCAATTCTGAGGAGCTCAAAGCATTCAAGCTCTTTGTGGAGGCTGACGATGATTTATAACAGCAAAGGCCAAAGAGTGGAGACTTAAATAACTAAAATAGTACTAAATAACTTAGGTATACGCAAAATGAACACACTCTTTATCTTTAATTACTATCAACCATGCCGGAAGCATTATAATTAATTTTTGGTTGATTACTAATTACAAATAAATCTAATACATGATTTCCTGTCCAATTTAATTATAATTAGTTTCAGTTTCAAGATTAGGTAATAATCATACCATACCAAATACAAACTATGTAGATTGATAGGCATTTTGTTTTAACTTTTTCACAAAATTCGCGTTCAAAAGGCAAAGAGAAACAAACAAAGACTTGCGTTTTGCGTTGCAAAAGTGTTGCACTTTGCATTGCAATTTTCTGTATTTTGGGTTGCTGTATGTGTAAGGTGCATAGAGAGTTGGTCAAACAGAGACATGGGAGCGTGCTTTAAGTAGCACGGGCTGAGCACATTGCATTGAGCTTTTGGTCGGGTGCATTGTATTGCATTCAGTCTCATTTTGTAAACACATTTTTGAGTGACTTACTGTTTTGAAACATTGTTTACTAAACAATTGTAATTAGGGAAAAAAATAAAAAATAACTGCAGATATCAGCAGTTACAAAGGGAGTAACTTGAGGGTTTTACTTTAGTCTTTAATCTTTAAGTAATTGCTTAGCTTTCACATGCAGGTGGTGAGGGGTGGCTTGATGAAAAATCGAGTTGACTGTCGACAGTTAGTTAACGTGCCTGAGAATCATCATACTTAAGTGGTGAAGGTCTAGATAATTGCAATTGTTGACTGATTAGGAGTATTAGAGAGAAGTAGGTGTTTAGAGGAGTTGGTTGGGAATGTGTGTAAAGCCGGAAACGATGGTACGGGATGAGGATGAAGGTCAGGCGACTGATGGTGCAAATGCCAAGGAAAATGGGAGTGTAGCTTCTGGGGGAAGTAAAAGGAAGAATGAGACCTCGGAGGAGAAGCTGAAGAGAAGGAAGTTAGAAAGGAAGCAGAGGAACTTAGCGAAGCGTCAGGCAAAGGGACTTTTGCCTGCGACCCAGTCGATACCGAAGAAGATTGTCGCCCGTTTTAGTGAAGTATGGGACCGGGAGAATGCATTTGTGCTAGGATTGATGGAGTGCCTTCCTGAAGTAAGGCAGCCTGGGTTAGCTCTGAGGGAGGAGGAAATGGCGGACGAATATATTACTCAAGGGAAACGTCAAGGGGCAGATGAAGGCTCGGAGAAAGAGTTGACTGAAAAGTTTAATGCTAAGGTAAGAAAGAATCTAAAGCAACAGGGAGTTGAAACGACAACTGAGAGGGCCAAGACCTACCAAGAACTGAAGGAGAGATTGCATAGCAAAATTGCCGAATTAGGTAAGAAATTCGTAGGCAGTTACATATTAATTACATTTGATTTTGATTTGAGCTAGTTGTTATCAAAATTCAAAATAAAAAATGTTTGCCCTCAAATGCCGATACTGGATGCTAAAAGTAATCTTTTGTACACATTTTCCTTTTTTAACAGCTCAAAAGCCAAATGAGAAAAAACGGGAGAAGAAATTAAAGAAGAAGCAGGCTAAACTAAAGGAGAAGGAATCCAATAAGGGTAAAAAGCTGATATCCCAATCAACATTCCCCAAAGGTCCTCATGGCTCCGAAACAGAAGTAAAGCAGGAAGGAACAGAGGAAAAGAAGACCCCATTAAAGAAGAAACCTGTAGTGAAATCAAATGGAGAAATTGTTTACTCCAAGTTCGATTTTATTTCAAATGATTCCATGCAGAATGGCACTCCAGATGTCAAAACTGATGGAAGGGGTAAAAAAGGAAATGCCAAACCAACAACTGAGCAGTTGTTACAGAAGGTGCAAAAGCACGAGAAGGCAGTTGCAAATCTAGCAAAGCATGGAAAGAAATCGGAAGCGGTGGATTTGGCTAGCACGCAAAAGTGGGACACTGCACTGAAGCGAGCTGAAGGACACAAAGTTCGAGATGACGCCTACCTTTTGAAAAAGAGCATGAAGAAAATGGAGAAACAGAAACAGGTAATGTAATTATGCTATGCAGCTAGTCTAAGTCCGTATTATCCATCGGGAGCTTATTCTAGTTAATTCATTATTTATCTTTAACGAACACAAAGTCAATTGATTTTCTTATTTCTAACAGTTGACCAAAAAGAAATGGAAGGATCGAGTGGAAAGAGTCGAGAAACAAAAGGAACAGCGACAGCAGAAACGCCAAACAAATATTCAAAGCAGGAAGGACGACAAAAAGAAACGAACGAAGAAACTGTTGAGGAAGAGAGGCAGAATCGAGTAAAAGAATATTTAATTGTAAATTTTAAAATAGGAATATTAGTTAAACTTTCGCAATGTAATGTAAGATATGTGCCAATCAGGGCATTGACTGTAAGTAATTTGACTGTAATAGTAAATCGTGTTTGGAATTTTAAGATGCGTAATTTTTTAATACGATCATGCAAAATGCGTATGTATGTGGCAAAAAACCATGCAACCGACAATAATAATTTTTCCGTCACTCAACAATTGAGTCTAGTATTTATTTTTCACGAAATATTTTAAAGTTGATGATACCTAAATCCAAGACCTTAGAAATAATTTTAGTATCCTGCAGTTTACAAGGCTGGACCATCAGTGGCCTGTTTGGGACAGAAGCGGAGAATTCCGTAAAAATGCAAAAAGTTAATTGGGTATTAACGACGTAATAAGGAGTTAATAATTTCCATCAACAAATGCTTTGTAATGGAAATCTATTTGAACTTTCCAAACATTTAGAAGAATAATTAGGTGACAATGCGCTATATTTTAAACAAAAAAGGCGTTGCATACTTATGAAATGCAATATGCATGCCTATAATAAGTAGTACGGATAGTACACAGAACACAGTCACTAAAAATGTCTGCACTGTTTCCGTAATGAACAAAAAGAAAAAGGATCTTCATTCTTCATCCTTGTTATAAAATAATTTGTCACCGATTTTTTTCTAAGTAATTACGGCCGTCCTCAAATTGGTCGCTAATGGTTCAGCCAAAATTCTTTCTATAAGGCCTTGGCTAAATCTACTTCAAACTTGGAAACTGTATACCAAAAAAAAGAAGTACCAAAAGGTAGTTTGTATCTTGTATCTATCCATTAAGAGTTACTACTTAAAATAGTTACTGTATAATTACATGAGAGAAATATAATAATGCATAATGATTATGAAATCATGTTCAGTTGTGAAAAAAACCATTGTTTGTCTGCTTAAGCACGTTCTCCACGAATACGACGAGCCAATTGGATATCCTTGGGCATAATGGTCACACGTTTGGCGTGGATAGCGCACAAGTTCGTGTCCTCAAAGAGACCGACCAAGTAGGCTTCGCTAGCCTCCTGTAAATATGGAAATGAAAAAAATGTCATAATATTTGCACTGGCGTACTTGGTTGACTTTTGTAATCTTTAGTAATCTTCATGACTAACCTGAAGAGCTCCAATGGCAGCGCTCTGGAAACGGAGATCAGTTTTGAAGTCCTGAGCGATTTCTCTCACGAGACGCTGGAATGGCAGCTTTCGGATCAACAACTCGGTGGACTTCTGGTATCGACGAATTTCTCGAAGGGCCACAGTACCAGGGCTAATCAACAACAAATTAATTATTAATTATTATTACATCATAATTGCGTCCAAAATTATAAGTGCATTTTCACTAGTGTTGTTTTAACTGTTTTACATATGTAATATACCTAAAACAGGAAACTGAAAAAATCACATGCACATGAATCATCTATCACCTATTCATAACGTAATAAATAAATAAATGTAATTACCGATAACGATGTGGCTTCTTCACTCCTCCGGTGGAAGGAGCGCTCTTACGAGCTGCCTTAGTGGCGAGCTGTTTACGAGGAGCCTTTCCTCCTGTAGATTTACGAGCTGTCTGCTTTGTACGTGCCATCTCTCTTCACTATTCTTCGACCAAAGACGGAACACAAGCGCGCCTGAGTTTACCTTTATATAAATTACAAACGTTGAGCGTAAAATAGAAAGGGAGAATGCACAATTTTCACACTAAAATTAACCACATTTAGTGCACTTTTATCCTGGAAATATTTACATCACCGGATAACTGGAAATGCTCTCTTTAAAATGATCTAACACTTACCTGGAACAAATTTGAGAAACACTGATTAAAAATATAATTTCTGGAGCGTGATGAAATTGTCGACAAGAAATATTTGTACAGGCAGGAGATGGGGATGAACACAACAACAACAACACTGAACGGATCGACAGTCAAGCAAGTACTGGTCGTACCTTTGCACAATGCCAATCTCCCCTGCGGTCCTTCCAGAAATTTTGTGATGGCTTTCTTAAAAAAATTTTGCGGAATGTAATTACCGTAACAATTAGCATAAGGTAAGGACCAGCTAACGTTTTCAATTTAGCTGAGTGAATTTCGGGTGGAATATTTTTGTGCCTGAATTAAACGTTCAGATTAGAGTGAATGGATCCCTGTGGGAAATAAGTGACGTCACGGAGTGCCCTGACGTTATTGGTGAAAATAACGAGCGCAGGGATTGGCTGAGAGGAGAGAGAGGGCAGTGTTCCATTGGCGAAGGACACGAGATCACTTCCTCCCATGAACAAAGCGCAATATAACAAGAGCAAAAGTAATCTCCCCTATCTTTTGTGCAAGTGCAGGTAGGTAGGTATCTATCCCATCCCGTGTTCCTGTTTAGGCTGTTTTTATTCACGTATCCATCTGCCTTTTAATAATAACAGAGCGGGCGAGCAAGAGCAAACGAACGAACGCTTTTTCGTTTCGCTGAATGATTTTGATTTTGCTCGAGTACATTTTATGCGTAATTCCATTATTCCCATGATACAGCATTCAGCATTGTAATTGTGTAGGAACATGCAGGAAGCACTTTGGCTTTGAGTTTTTATCTGGTTGATGTCCCTCGCTTTGGGGTGGCACACAATAGAGAGGATGCAGAAGTACGTTTTTAGTGGGAAAGTCATCTCGAAAGATTCTGTTCGTTACTTCGTTACATAAGTGCACCCGCACCCCGTGCTTGTGCCCTCTAAAGTATTGTAAACGTAGGTAATTTAGCGTTTTTGTACTTTTTCATAGATGTAGATGGTGAGAGGGTACTGGGTACACGCTATATGCTTATGCGTGCACTATGCTTATAATAATTTAATTTCACGACATAGCTGGGCAGGACAAAATCATAATCTCTATCCATATTCAATTACCCTATAGTTCTCTACTACTAGTAGTGTACTAGGTATTCTGCAATTAACTGGCGAAGTCGAAGTGGAGCTTTACTTTAGTAATCATTAACAATTTTAATTAATTAACAATGCTCGTGATTATTAGGTGTTTAATATCAATATTTAAATATTTTATAGTCAAATTTTTAGTGCGGGTAAAGAAGTGGTGGGCAATAGCAAAGAGGGGGGTCTTTTCTATTAGAAATCTCGATGTAAATTTTGTGAATTTTGAAGATGAGTTTGTTTAGAGTGGTTAGGTTAGGTTAGTATCAAAATGATATCAGAAGCAGGTGAGGTTAGTTTTAGGATTATTTTTTTAGCAACAATGTTGGTTTGATTAGCATTTTCGGTTTTTAATAGCAAGGATCCCCCCCCCTCTTTGCTATTTTTTGCCCACCATTACTTAACCCTGACCAAATTTTATAATCAATAATTAATGTTAAACTACCTTACAAAAATACAATACACTAACGATACATTAACGATATGTATGGTTGATGAATTGAATGGGTAAGTTAAGTTAGCAAGTAAAAGTACTGAAATTGGAATTAAGGTTTAATCGACTAATAATAGTCATTACTCATTGCAATACTTTCAATATTTTATATTTTTGCTAAAAATCTACTTTGACGATCGAGAAAAAGTTGATTTCGAATATTTTATATTTCTTCCAAAGCCATCTTATCAAATTAAAAACTAAATACAAGTCATAGACTACACATTTCATACTGCCCTCTCTTCGTTTCAACCAAACATTGAATCGAGTACTCGTGCCGTGCCCACCGTGCCGTGCCCACCTCAAACCATATCAAAAGAAACTATTGTTGAAAATAGCAGCCAAATACAGAACATCGTGGACCAAGAAGACCAAACACAGTAAGTAGATGGTGCACGATGCTGTTAATTTCATAAAACCTAGTACAGCACTTACTGATTACATGCATGCCTATGCCTAAGAGCCTAAGGCATATAAGCTAAAAGCACAGTGGGTAATCACTTATCTACCCGCTGTGCTAAAAGCAAACGTACAATTTTCGCAGGATTTGAGAAGTATTCGTTGAATGCTGAGTAATATGACTATACAAGCAGAGTAGAGTATGATATAAGAAGTGTAAGATGCACAATAAGCAATAAGCACAACAGTTAGGTTACTCTTAACTCAGTCAGTTCGCATACAATTTCAGAATTTACAGGATTCAGGAATTTTCTCGAGAAGTTGTCTATAGCTGAAGCTTGTTGAAGGTTAGATTATGATGATTCAGAGACATCAGAGTTGACTAATACTAATATACTGTCTGACGCGGCGGACGGATGATCATCACGAAGAAGGAACAGGATTGCAGGAGTCAACAGAAGATGGTTGTTAGTTGTTCGCTTTCTTTGTTGGTTTTGTATGCATCCATTTTATGTACTACCTCATCGTACCTGTATTGCAATGCTGGCTTGGCGTAAAGTACATTCGAAACGTCATATCATGTCATATGTCACTTTGTTACAATTAGAGTAATGCATTGCATCGTGCATACCTATACATAAGCATCTACCTGCTTACCTGTACCAAGTAACAAAGTTGCATTGCAGTGAAATGTGAAATCATCAAATTCATATTTACTTTCATCACTCAATTTATGCATTGTGAGTGACTGTTGTGGTTATGAAATGCCAACAAATACAAATGACAATGACTGAAGTGAAAAGCCCAATAGAATTGCATTGCGGCCCTATTGAAATTTCGAAATTATACAAATTGTAAAGAAGCAGCCAAACATACTAGCGACAAGTGAAATCCCCTGTAATTTTACCCAGTATATTTCCACTCGTTGCTCTATTAAAAGCAACTGATTTTTCCTATTTTACGTGCGCCTATATATGTAGTTATTTTAGGCATATTTTTTTCACTTGCTATGATTTTGCAGATAGATACTGGACCACTTGAAGCCAGAACTACCGTGTGAATATTTGTAAAAAATATACTATGCCGATGACCTTCTCTAATACCAAATAACGTAGCGGTCCATTTTTTGGGGTTTTTGTTAAAAAACCTTCGTCAAATATGAAACACATCCATGCGACGGGTATTTGTCCTTCACTTTTTAAGACAGAAAGTCCTAGTTCAGTTTTTGTTTTAATTGTTCATGTAGACTTGCTAATTTGGCCTGTCTCGGTTCTTATCTCATAGTTTTACTTCACTTATAAAGTTTGTAGCAAGCGAGCTTGCTTGTACGGTTTTAGGTGAAGAATAAGTTCGTTTGTTTCTACCAAGCAGAGACCCCAATTTCCAGGAACTCTACTCATAGCNTGTCTCGGTTCTTATCTCATAGTTTTACTTCACTTATAAAGTTTGTAGCAAGCGAGCTTGCTTGTACGGTTTTAGGTGAAGAATAAGTTCGTTTGTTTCTACCAAGCAGAGACCCCAATTTCCAGGAACTCTACTCATAGCATAGCCTTTTATGGTTTTACAATCACTCATTTTGCGCTTTTACATTGAATAAATTCAGTCCACCTTTTCGTCATTTTTGGTATAGGAATTTCTATGCTTCAGTCAATTCCTCTTGCACTGTTGCACTTCTAAAAGTTGTCAAAAATAAAAATGTCCATAAGTGATATGATTACCTATTTCGGCATGCTCAATCTTCCTACTAAAACTAACTATCTATTAACATTTGGGTTCGAGTTTGCTCAAAATTCAATTAGTATTATATACTGTTTTCGAGTTTCGTTTGTTTATTGTATAGCGCGGGATAAATGTTAAATCATGATACATCATCATATATATAGTATTTAATTTAATATTAATTTAATAAAGGTATATATAATATTTCATGATGCCGCTTTTCTATCTTTTTATTTACATATGCATTTCTCTGTGGAACATAACAGCATAATTGCCGGAAAGACTCTGCCACACTCTACTCCTATCTGGTGCTTAAAATACTTTCAATTCGAGGAAGTTGTCATCTTTATACCTAATAAGGGGAAGATTTCATGACTGTAAATCAATCTTCTTGGAGTCAACTGAGAGCAACAAATATCGAGAAAAATTACAATTTTCAAATTTGATATAAGGGGGCTATATAAACGATAAACCCTTGCAACATTTATATGCATGATTCCAGATATAACATGACTATACACAAATTATATATTTAATTCTGTCGACAGAAAGACATGCCCCTATCCTGCCTAATTTCTTTCGAATTTACGTTGTAGCTGTTATTCTGATTTAGACAACTCTCACCTCCCCTGACCAGGTCACTAACTTATTATCACTCGTCAAGGAAATACAGTTGGGCAGCATCTTTCCAACCCTTCGCCCTATGACCCACGTAGAACGTAATATAATATAGTTCCACTTTCTCCATATTTCGTAACCTTCTGGATATAATAAGACTTAATTGTATAAGTTAAATAACAGTAATATCTTCAGAATTAATATTGTATATATGTATATAACTGTTTACTCTTTTACATGTGTAGGTACTCCAAAACATATAGGTAAGTATAATGAGACGAGTGATCAAACTTCTTACCGATAATTTGTGCGAGAGTATCTATACTAAACACATTCTTTGTCTTGCATGTTCGTTGAGTCAGTAAAAACTTTCCCCGCACAAAAGAGCGATAATAACTTCTGCTCAAAACGTCTTCCTAACCTACCTGTTTTCGAGACACATTTATGTAGGGCTTTGTATTTCTTTAATATCCAAAATCCTCACCTTAGTTGTTTTCTGGGATTTTCAAACAACAGAATGAATTACACCAGGTTTCGTTTTCATTTCTCATGTTGACAGCAACAACAAGTATCATCTTTTTACCAGGTGTCAAGATTTTATTACCTCTAATTGATGTGCGATACAAATTTTTAACCATAAATTTCGACTTCTTTTCGGATATTAAATTGTATTGTATATCGCCATCGATAGTTAACAAGTTAAAAAAACATTGTACACATTTCCTCTTTGGCCCAAAAAATCTATATTTCTACAACTTGAAAATCATATATCCCTTGCTTCTCTGTACCACACGGCAATTCACGAATTGGATAGAGGATATCATTTAGCTACGTGTAAACGGAGATCAATGGCTCAATGCAACTCTGCATTCTACATGCGTTGATACTCCAAATGTGATTGTAAATACAAAACATAAAATTTCTTAGGCATTTGACATAAAATCTATCTTAGTCTCACACCTTATTATGGGAGTAGTGAATGCGTTAGACTGACTTAAAATAAAATAAAGACAATTTGCACTAACATACCTATGTAATTAAAAGCATAAAAGCAAACAATTAAACAATATTTCTGGCCAAAGTCAAACTGCAACCGAAATCCGGATTCACAGTTTGCGACAAAAATGTTTTATTAACTAATCGCTTAAACAGTAATATTTGAAAACGAAATGGAAATCTATGACAGAATCATTGTTTATTTATCTGGCGATACAGAGTACTGAGATGACACACACCGTGAAGATGATGAAGATTGGTAATATTCTTCGTACAATTGTTGTTGCTCCTGCTCTTGATAGCTATTATTCCAGATATCGCAATCTTCCTTTTGTTGAAACTTTTTTCTCTCTAAAAACGTGAATTCCTCTTGTGTGCATTCCGAGAAATGTTGCTGCTGCATAAGTTGGTGATGACGCTGGAGATATGACATTGCCGTTGTATCATCATAGATTTTATAGTTGTTATCCTTATTATTACTCATAGAAGTGAAGGTATTTGGTGAAGGTCAGAGGTCACCCGGGTACTGGCTTGCTACTTTTCTGTTTAATATTGCTGCTCCGCATAGAGGACAATTTCTGACCAAGCCGAAGCAATTATTACATAAAACTTGATGATCACACGGGAGTAAAACTATCGTTCTAGGCTTATCTGAAATTTTAAAAATTACACAGCGTACAGATTAGCAGAAGTAATATACAAAAGTAATCCTGGAATAGTAATAGCAAAATAAAGATTTGCTTCGCAATTTCACCTTTCTGTTTACACGATAAACAATAGTAATTTGCACTGTCCTTGTCCGACGACGTGCTAATGGCCTTCGTCAACGCTTCCACCACAACTTTTGTCTGCTTTAGGTAATGCTGTAGGGTAGCTATATTCTGATAACAGAGGTCAGGTCGACTAATAATTCCCAATAGACTATTTATGCTGGTTGCGTTTTGAGTTGTTGACACAGTTGTTGGATTAGATGAACCAACTGGCCCTGGAACTATTCCTCCACCTCCTATCGAAGAAGAAAGACCACTAGTCGGTAGTCCATTACTCCCTACGACTGCCGTCGTTCGTGGAGATAGTGTACTTGTGCGCGGAGATGAGAAATCAAACAGGCCTCCTAGTTGATTTGCTATCATATCCGTCTGCATAGGTCATAATTAATAATAATAATTTTGCAAACACATAACACTTACAAGGCTTATTGAAGCAGACAAATTTTCATGTTTTTACCTGATCTACAGCATCTGGCTTCGAAAACATTGGCCCTAATTGAAAAGAATTGTTTAAACTATTGCCCAAAGAGGAGGAACCACTAGGAAACCTTTCCCTACCAAAATAATTTGTTGAATTGGAGGACACCGATGATGAAACGGGAATGGTGACAGGTTTAGATGCACCTACAGTTATAATAAAACATTTAATAATCAGAAACACAATATCATGAATTCAAATTCATTGAATAAAAAGTACAACATAGTAATTAAATTTGCAAATTATCCATCATTCCAATTAGCAGTAATTGGACTAAATTAACGAATAGAAGAAAATTTTGTATGTACCTGCTGTAAAATGATCGACATCCAAATCTTTGTCTATAACGCTAGGAGAATCATCCCGACTTTGATCTGATTGCTCTGCGAATGACAAGATAAGACCTTGTTATTGATAAATTATTAAAATGTCAAAATTCCATGAATAGGCAATTTGTTTAAATCGTCGAAATTGTGGGGTCGGTAAAAATCAACTAAATTTACTATACTAAAAATAAACTTACTCAAATTTGCTGATGGAAAAAGGTTATACGTAAGGTCTCTGTCGGACTCCATTGGAAATCCTAATGAAAAAGCGTTGTCTATGTTATCATACAAACTTGGATTTCCTAGTGCCGCTCCATTGTTATTCCCTTGCGGTTTCCACGAATTACCCATAGGTCCATTCATTAAATTACCAACCATGTCAAAACACCCTGCTGGTGGAGGGCCACTTCCGCTTACAACTCCTACTAAAGCCCCTTTGCCATCAAAAAATTTTCCACCATGATGATGATGGTGGTGATGATGATTCATAAGACCTGGCGCAGCACTTACGGCCGAATGAGTACCATTGTTACTATTATTGGAAACAATGTTATTATTGCTAGAAGATCTATTGTCTGCGGTTAGTCCACTGCCACCGGCTGCAGCTGCTACTCCGCTATATGACGACACAGCACTTGCAAAACTTTGTGCTCCAAAAGGAACAGTGCAATTTCCGCCTTGATTATTTGGTATTTGTTGATGTTCAGGAGGAGAGCGACAACTATTTCGTAAAGCATCTGAAAAATCGGGTAATCCTCCTAGAAAACCTCCCATGCCGTCCAGTCCATTTGTATTATTCGAAATTCCTAGATTTACTGACGAATTTACTACTCCAATCATTCCAACAGCACTTCCATTGCCATTACTGCCATTTCCGTTGTTAAGTATGCTATTTGTATCCCCAGGTTTAGATCCTATTGGGCCTATTCCAATTCCCATATTCGTTCCCGGACCCACTAATACACCAGTTGATATACCACTGTTATTACCACCCGTGCTTGTCACAGGCAATACATTCGATAAAATATCTCCTAAGTTAGTATCCGTAGGTAGAATCCTATTAATTGACATTTCATGATCTGCGTGGGCAAACGCACAGAACGGTCCCCGGGGACAGTAGTTATTTGTAAATACGTCATGACACTGCAAATATTAAAAGAACAGTCAGAATTAGTATGAGAACGGATTCCCAACTGGCTACTTCAAATATCACAACTTAAAACTTGTCAATGAATTACAAATAAAACAATGATTAGTTTTTAATAACCAATAATTTTATAGTGACAGTAATCAAGGGCCTAACAATGACAATTTGGGTACTTGATTATTTTGATTTAATACATAGTACATCTCACCTTGCCACTTCGGATCATCTATCATCATATTCCTTTCTTTATCTAATTGATTAGGCCCACTAACGGTGTCTTCTGCACTTTCTTGAATTTGCTGTTGTAATTCTTTAATATCAAACACTGGCGGTCGTTTATCATGCTCTCCGTGCGCAAATGCACAATGTGCTCCATTTTTAACGCAAAAACCTCTAGTATCTGTCTCGTAGACGCACATACAAGTTTTGAAATACCTTAGATGATAGCGTCGTTCCGTATCTCCTGCTGTCCTATGTAAGAATGGGCAACTAAAGGGAGAGAGAAAAGTAAACCTTAGTTAAAATATCGTTAACCAATTCCTGCCAATGTTCTAGTCGAAATTCGAATACAATGGATGCAAGTTGAAAAATTCAAAAGTAGTTCTCTTACTCATCTCCATCCGGACACGCTCCATTTGTCTCATCATATTTCGTACAGTACGTATCTGGAGAATAGTTAAACATTCCATCTCGCTTCTTAAGAATTGGTCTTCTTCTTCTCTGATTTGGAAAATGCCAATAAAAACAAGTGAAAGGTCTATGCTGTGTACATTTATGTTGTGGAAACAGGGGGCACTGTTCAACTCTAAATTCCTTCAAGTACCTGTAAAACACAAGTCCACAGCATAAAGTAACACATTACACAGCTGACTGGCACTCAAATTTAATTAGTTATTAATATTGATTATTATTAAATACGCTAAGGAACAACGCACTTATAATGAGATGGCTTCTCTGTTTGTGTTGCCAACATCGCAAGTAATTTTGACGTACTAATAGGTTCTCCACTTGAGTTATTCATTCCTGCAACCATTGACCCAGCTGATGAGGGTGTCGGGGTTGAGGTCGATGTTGTTGAAGACCCTGCAGTTGACGCTGAAGTTGAGGGCATCTTTATTGCAAACTACTCTTCTAACAGTAATCAGGTGAAGTATATCGAACAGCTGATTTATTATTTGATATTCCCGTCTTTTCTCTCAATTATCCAGCACTATTGAGTTACATTACATTGGTTCCTGTAAAGTAGCACGAATCAAAACAACACGTCCATTTAAAATTTATTTTAAGTCACTGAAATATTAACAAATACTACATAGGACACAACGACAACGAGAAAAACAACTAAAGCAACAGATTTATATAAGGATTTGAGTACAAAGTTACATAAATCTAACAAGTTACATAACACAATTGCAACCAAATTTTTTGAATATCTATCTATATTTCTTTATTGCTACATAGCTGCTTAAAATTTGTCAGCTGATCTGCTACATACAACATAGCCAGCTAACATAACTTTTCGTCTGTCTATAGCCTACAGCTAAAAATTGCAACATTTATCAATCAATTAGTTTTCCACCCCGATTTTTCACTCACCTCGTCAATTAAGTAAAATGTGCGTGTCCACACACCGTCATCAGACTAACAATAAAATTTTGCTTAAAACTTGGCAAATTTTTGATGCACATTGAAGTGGCCTGTCATCATACTAAAACCAAATACACTTTTCTAGCACAACCTTTTAAAAAAATACCTGTCACAATATAATAACACAGACAGGGCATAACAAAAACTCACATGCTCTCCCACTAACTAGCCCTCATTTAACTAACAAAAATTTTTTTTGAACACGATAATACAAGTAGAGTAACAACAGTCGCACGTTA
The DNA here is from genome assembly GCA_027744115.1 of Acrocyrtus sp. NNG-2020. Taxonomy (NCBI): domain Eukaryota; kingdom Metazoa; phylum Arthropoda; class Collembola; order Entomobryomorpha; family Entomobryidae; genus Acrocyrtus; species Acrocyrtus sp. NNG-2020. The sequence goes on from JAHZND010002727.1 coordinate 21,255, forward strand.
ATTTAAAAAAAAAGTTTAATGAGGTAGCGCAAACTCCTTCTGTCCACTATCCATTCCACCACGACAGTCCAACTACCTCATGACAATTTCAACAAGATAACAACATAAA
>JAHZND010002728.1:0-12725 GCA_027744115.1 Acrocyrtus sp. NNG-2020
AGAGTGAAAAGGAGTTTTCACTCTTTCCCTATCCAAAAATTCCCCGAACGCTGCGTATAAAACTAACTTTATCTTAACTAGGAGCTGAAACAAGAGAACTAAAATGAATTGGTGAAAAGTAAGTACTTACGCAAGATTGTGCTGTTCTCTCATCATCACCATTCACGGACTGGAGGATAGTTATAGAGGACTGAAATTAAAGCCTTTTTCTTCTTCTCCCTCTAACTCTTCGCATCACACACACCCTTTTTAATTAATTACGGCTTTCAGTTTGTGGGTGCCGCCGCCGTATTTTGGTTTGAGAGTGCTACTGCTACAAATGGCATTTTCTGTGGAGCCACTATAATATGGCTGTTTATTGCAGATATACACTTTCACATTACCATTCCGCACACTGAACACGGCTACTAACTAGGAAATGATGGAGTGACACTGTGGATTAAATCGTTTTGTTTATTCCGAGTTTTCCCCTTTTCCTCCTCCTCCTCCCTCAAACAGTGGGAAAAGCTGGGTTCGCCATTCCACTGTAATTTATTAGACGAGTGTACATTTTTTAAAGGTCTGTGCGGTATAACCGTAATGAAGTAGTGGAGGTAGGAAATGGATGTAAAATTTTAGTGGCTCATTTGCATGAAACACGGTAGGCCGGGGAGGAGAGGAAAAGAGTGGGAAGCAAATTGGATAAGAATAACAAAACGGTTTTTTGAACTGGAGTACAGCTCGAGTGGAGATTATTTTGTGAAAATCTGTGAATACATTTACGTTCCATTATTAAGGGCTGGAAAACATTTTCCGGGTTTGATCAGACAAGCACCAGACCCACTATGAGTGGTGCCACCACCACATCGCCGTGATAATAATTGTCCCATTCGTTTCCCGCTTTTTTGCGTTTGGTTTGGCTATAGCAAAAAAAAAGGATTTTAATGGGTGTGTGCCCAAGCGAAAGTGGCAAGGGGGAACGGGAAATGTTCTGACAGTGAATTATGCAATATGCATATATGCCGGCTCATGCAATCGTTTTTTGTGATGGACCCTCTTTATTATGCAAATTTTAATTGTATGCAGAATTGGCCATCATGGCTAGTTAGCCACTTGTGCATTAAATATTTAAACGGATTTGAATTTGAACTCGGAAAAGCACTAAAAAGCGCTCTGGCGAGAAACCGAAACCTTCTTGTGTTTGCATTGAAAGGGGATTTGGGAGGTGCAGCGCAGCGTATAGCGTATCGTTGCTAATACTTTCAGCCTTGTAAAGGTCAAATGTGCTGAAGGGAAAACGGGAAAAGTTTTATTGTTCTCGTACGTCATATAAATTCATCTGTATTTGGAAAGCTGAGAACTGTGACAGTAAACATTGTTATGAACTGAAAATAAAGCTGCATTTTAAATTATTTTGTAATTTGGATTTTAAGAAAAATTGCATCTATTGTCCCTTCACCCCAAACGACATGTAAGTAGTCGTAGTATAGTAAGCTTGCAATTGTAAAAATATAATTTTACAGGCTCAAATTCGATCTAAAAGATTTTCTTGTGAAAATTCAAAGCTACTGTTGGGAAGGAGGCTAAAAAAGTATTTTTTGCATCTCGTTTGTTGTACACTTCGAGTTCCCCCAGAGTATTTAAAATGACAATGTGAGTGAAATGTTAAAATTCTATTTGCGCTTGTTTTCCTTACTAATGAGGAAAATTCTTGGGTGTACTTCCCAAATGTGACGAAGATAATTACCTACATACATGCATCCATACAGTATACTATCTAGGCTAAAGGCAAACATGTACAACTCATTTTACATTTCTGACAAAACATTGTCTGAAATCATAAGTCGTTTTTTGCACTTCCGAAAGGGTGCTTCCAGTCATCACGAAACCTGAAAAAAACTTTTAATTTATTCACACTGAAACTTCAGACCGAAAGAAGTGAAAAGCCAACTAAAAGACAGTTTTGTTCCCCATATTGTTTTGCAAACTTGACAAAACTTCATAAAGCCACCTATTGTGCTCTAAAATTCTAATAAGGCTCCGGGGCAGCCGTAGTTTAGTCCTAGTTACGGCTCTGTAATGTTTTTCAAAGAAGTTTTTTTTAGCAAATACGCATTAGTGAACGAAAAACAACTTAATTTGGGATGTGGGGTGATGACGCACAACGCGGAAAAAACAAACTCCGCTCAAGTCATAAATTACGGTTTACGCACTTCGGCTTTGAAGAGGATAAAGAAGTGCCGAGTCGTAGATCTTCTGCTCTATCCACTCGCTCCATGAATTTGATGAAATTAATTAACTTTTTTAAAGGCTGCTAATTACGGATGGAGCACAAAGGCAGTTTTTACTTTCTTATAATTCTGAGTATGTTCAAAAATAGAAGATAGCAAAAACAACAAAAAAAATCAGTCCGACATAAAATACTCAGTTTACCCAATTTTAGTAGAGCCTTCATTAGTGGACATTGGATATGGCTTTATCTCATGGAACGATTTTGGCCGAATCTTTTCCAGATCAGAGCACCCTATTATCCTGTGGAATAAAATCTCGAGCTTGTTCAATGGCGACAAAAGCACGAAAATCCTTTTTGTTTTAAATACGGGACTTGCTCTTTATCTGCAAACTTTGGTGCGTTCCCTAAATTATACTGTCTTGAGGTTAGTAGGAAACCGGAACAATGAAATTTAAGAGGAAGGCTAAAGGAAACAAAAAACCGTTCAGGTCCTCCTTCCCGTAATCTCTTTGTATTATTTTAATATGCCAACTGAGATTTACTACATTGCTAGGCATATCAACATGAATGTGTCTTTTCCAACTAACTATTTATCTTAATTTTCTTGGGAAATGGAGAGACTCTTAGTCACATAAATAAAAGGAGTGTTGGCTCCATACATGCAGCTGGGCACCACTTGCACATGCACCCCACTTCCAATTGTGTAAATTTTCCGAGCTTCCTTTGCCATCTTCACTGCAAGATATTTAGGTTAAGCATAGATGACAGTATAAAAGCCAAGTGCATGCTGATGAAAGTTGAAAGAGAGAGTGCAAGACTACCTAAAGAGCAGAAATGAATGAATTTGTAAGAAAAAGTTTTATTTTTTCGTACATATCTTCAGTCTCTCTTTTAGTTTTAGACACGAATTTTTTAAAAACTGCTGAAATCTGAAATATTACCACAGCACGTTTTGCCAAGCGTACGACATTCCTCTCATTATCATTTTCATCGTCAGTGCCCAGTCATTATTATTTCATTTTAGGATGAAAAAGCCAACTGCATCTGCATTCCCACTCGTCTTCCAAGAATGAAGAAAAACTGTTGAAACAATATTTTTTCGCTGCTGCAGCAAAACTGGCAGTTGTGTAGTTTTCCACCCATGAAGATATTTTGTTTGATAATACTACATGAATTCTAAAAGCCTCTTTGGGCTTAATGTTATATGGCTCAGTGTAGTATTATGTAGAGCTCAAGTTCCGAGATACTTCAATTTAACCAGAGACCGAAAAGAATGACTGTGCTTGGCATAGCAGAATATATAATTTACCAAGTGAAAAAGTTTTTTATTAGGTGGATGCACCCCGAAAAAAAACTTTTTTTACACGACAGCGTTTTGCATCCCAGCATAACAAGCGGTTCATTCATAACAATTTTATTAGTTTTACTAATCTTGTTCTCGTACGTATAACTCAACAGTGGCTGGAAATAAGACAAACTTGTATAGGCTAAAAATTAGACAACTTTTCTCTGCATGGCTGTCCCATCCCTGTGGTACTTTTTTTTATAAAGCTGTGGCTGGTGAACTTCCTGCTTCCTGAGAAAAGCTGACATACTAGGTTCCCCCTACGTTGTGACTTTTTTTTACATATTTTAATGATGAGCAGACTTTTTGGTTGGTGATCATGTAGAAAAATAGCCTAAGGGAGAAACTATGTGGGCTCCCTCTTTTGCAGAAATTTTATTTTGAGAATGGAATGGACGACAAAAGGCTCCTCTGCATCTGACACCAAAGCATTTTTCACCATTATGCTTAACACTGCTAAAATATCTACGTGACTAAGCTAAATCAAAATATTAAATGAGTCATGTAAAGAGGAGCCCGTACCAGATTTTTTAGGGCAGAAAATGAAATAGCACGAGATAAAGTAGTAGCAGGCAAAAACTGAGAAAAGAGAACCTGGAAAAGTTATCACTTTGCAAGAAGTAATGTGTACTAGCTCAACTCTTTGCTTACGCCAGGCCAGGCCATGCCACCGCAAAAAAACGTGCTGGGGAAGAATAGAGTGCTTGTGGATAAAAGGAAAACAGAAAAACGAAACGGGCTTTGTGAATTGTAACGCTCGGCTAATCCAGCTGAAAAGTGTAAGGCTGATGACAGCAAAGAGCATCGGAGAATTGTAGAGTGGCTGTTGCTTTCTTCCCTTGAACAGTGTATCGTTTTGTGTGTTCATGTACTATACAGTTGGAGAAATAGGTGGAATGGAGTAATAAATTTAAGAGGAGTTTGTCACATGAATATGTATCAGCATTATTTTGCGGATAGAATGTACAGAACTAACAAGGGAGCAGCAAATGAACTACAAAACTAGGAGCATGTTTCGCAAACGTGCAAAATCTTGCTAGAAGTCATGTGAAACTACAAGAAAAAAAGTGGGCTGAAAAGTGGAGACGACGTATTTTAACAAATATTATTTTCGCTGAAGTATTTGAACGCTAAATTTGCTGAGACAAAACTGCCTCCAGACTAAAGGGAAAGGGTAATACATAAAAAGATAGAAAGTAGGGTACGCGGTGCACTAACTGCTGCTGATTTACTGGAAGATATTCCTGGTAGGAGGAAAAATGTTGCCCTGCTGGAGAGAAGGAAAATCAGAGCTGCCTGAAAGAAAACAGACTTTTGCGCTCCATTTCTGCTCACTTTGCTAGGAATTGTCTTGTAGATAGATTATGTAAAAGAGGGACATAAAAATGTAAGTAGTGGTGCATAAATACGAGATACTTCTGAGGGAAGAGTTTAATTTCGAAAACAGTTGCAGGAACGAAAAGAGCTTTAGTTAGGTACAAGTTTTCCCTTTATTTGTGCATTTGGTTTTTTTTCGAGGAGCTCGTCGAAACGCGCACAAATGATCTACACGAAATGTTCGGACAAAAAATATAACATCTGCATTTAGAGAATATCGCTTGTTCCCCGAAGTCCGTGGCTTTCAGTTGTGGCAAACGAGGTTCCAGACTTATCGTCGGTTTATTTTATTGTCGCAATATAAAGTACGCTATGGAAGGTCCTTAAAGTCTAATAAAGCACTAAATAAACGTCATTTATGTCATAGAAAAATGTATGCCGAAGCGGGCACTATCATGACAACACTAAACTTTCACAGTTGCAGCATGCCTAGCATTTTCTTTCATGTAGCCCGTTTCATTTCTGTAATGTCTTCAATTCCATTTATCCTTGGATTCGGCAATTTACAGCTAGACGGTGCTTCACAGTGACAGTGTTTGGAGCATGCACTCACTGTGATCGCCTGAAATTAATTTAGGTACATATTATTGCACTTTCTCCCCGAAAACTGGAGCGTATTTATTGGAATATTTTCTTTCATTACCTTGTAGGCTTATGCAATAAAAATCCTTCTGAGACAGTATCGATGAAATACATTGAATAGGGCTTGTGCAGGATGTTATGGTGTAATGTGTGACACATTTAAGGAAAGCCAATCGCAAAGCATTTATTTTGGCAGAATATCAGGTACATGTCCTAGCTTTACTTTGGTAATAAGATAGATGAGCGTTTTCCCATTTCAGTATAAAGATTTAGTGATGATTTGTAGATACATAAACATTGTGTCAAAAGTACTAATTAAAGATATTTTGACTTGGCGTACCTATTCTCTAAAGGAAATGGCGTATTGTGATTGCTTTAATTAGATTATTCTGTAAAAAAAAAACTTTTCCAACTATCGCTTTGGGGTAGTTTAAGTTAGTTTAAAAAGTACCAAAAGAAAGTGAGCGGTCGTTTACCTCGAAGCGTCATGACATGGCCGGTTAACTTTTTTTTTACATATTTACATAGCAAACAGTTCTGCAAACTGCACCGTGGCGTGCCTAAACACTAAACTGAAATAGTTGAAGTTAGGACATTTGCAAGTAATAAATCGGGCATCGCGGATGTGTCTGTGAATGTGTGCATCTCATCTTCATCTGATCATATACAGCCCAGGAGTGTAGTTTTGTCGGGAGTCGCATACAAATGACATGTCCAAGTTTTCTTCTCCTGCACCAAAAATTGCACTTGTGGCAAGAAGAGGAAGTAATTTAGGAAAAGTATTCTACTTAAATGTCTATTTGTCTCGCCGTTACGCTTAGGACGATAGCAAAGTGACGTGTGTTTTCTGACAAGCTTTACCTATTCCACTCTTCTGCCAGCAGATGCTCCAAATGGGATGAATTTTGATGGAGAAAGTTTTCGTGTTTTGTAGATAGCACATAATATTTGCTATACCCATTTGGAAAAGTCAATATCGGAATGTCGCTCTCAATTTGATATATAAAAATACAAAATGCCATCACCTTTGTTTATCTTCGGTGTGGAAAAGCTGAGTGAGAGCAAAGTTGATGTCAGCTACCCGTGTTGCATTTTATCTGCACACCGACATCGAGACAGAAGAAAAAAAACCTTCACTCTGCAGTATCAGTTTACACACATTTGCCAGATGCATTATACATTACACACTGCCTTTTATTTGCACACCTACCCACGTCGCTTTTCATTCACCTTCACCTACCGTCATATCCAATTCTCTTTCACGATGTCACTACTCTCTCACTGGCTATGTCAGCAGTGCGCTACAGCGCTATAGCTCTAGCTCCAAAATTGTATCCACCCAGAACAAAAGTGGAAAATAAAATAATACTTGCACTACCCTCCATTTTGTCCAGGAAGTGCTAGCACATAAAGGAAATTGACTTTATTTCATCACACAAAAAATACCATTCCGATATTTAGAGATATACCTAAGCCAGGTACTGCTCCTACGTGCAAAAAGAAATTCAATTGGTTTTTTTATCTGAGCTGAGGTAGTACGCAGAGTTGTGTGTGCTAGTGTGCTAGAAAAAAACTTTTCGTTTTTGTATCACGTGTACGGTTAAGCACCTAAACTTTTCCAGTTTGATTGGGATGTTATGGAATGTCGATTTTTTGACATTCACGTTCTGCATCGACGGTAATAACAATAACAATTTAGAGACAGTGATACTAATGGAGAAATGAAAAGCAGTTTTTTTGTTCTCTCCTCCATTCCTCCAGTTCACCGCATTTTAGTTAATGTTGCATGCTTTTGTTTCTTGTTTTCATCTTCTCTTTCGTCGAGCTATCAGCAGTGGGGAAAAATGAAAGTGCTGAGAACAAAACGGAAGCAGCACAGCAATGCAGGAAATTAGTAGGCAATCGCATTGTTCAGATTTCAAGGAGAGACCTCGGAGTTCTCGTGTATTTTGATCCTTAAAATTGCTGCAAAACGTAGTGTACCCGTCTCTCAAAAATTTCTTTGGAGTCATCACGGTGACCTACATAGCTACGAAGAGACGATAAGAATGAGATAAAGCACGGAGTAAAGTGACCATTCCAACAGATCTCATTTGAGATTTGAAGAAGAGTCCACAGATAAGCGGTTAGGAAATAAACTGGGTACTGTCGCTGATCATTTTATGCATTATTAGCGCCATACATGCGCAGCCGTAAAAATATTTGGGCTATTTTTGTAACTTTTTCATTATTATTATAACTCCACTTCAAAAATTCTCTTTTTACTTGTTTCAGGTTTCATGGATGAAAAGGGAGGAGTCTGGCGTCCACCTACTCACATTTGGTAAGTGGCTCTCAAAACAATATTATTCTTGTCTCATGTTTAAACAGCTCCGTCTCCTCATATCACTTCACGTTCTCTCTCATCTTACATTCTTTTCACCTGCAAAAAAGGAAACGTTTTGTAATGCAAGAAACCAGGTGACACTGCCATTTTTAGATGTTATTCAATTACAGCATTGATTTCCAGCTAAATGGCGAACCTGAAAGAGAACTGTACAGAGAAACAAACTTTACGGTTTGCACACACTTCCAAGCAACTTCCAACTCTCCCATTTTTATTCGCAGCATGCTGTTTCCAAAACAGATACAATCGTGGTATTAATATAGTCTCCAACTCATTAAAGTTTCTTTTGTCTGATTCTGATTGCTTATTTATCCCCTACTTACACAGTGAGATCCTTTAAGGCTTAATTCCACTCGTGTACGAAAAACTCTTGTCTTGTTTTTCTATCAACATCAGTAGAGAATAGAGAGGGGAAGAAAATGACAAGGTATTTTCTAAGAATCCTTTTTCTGTGCCTTGTTCCTTTTCTCTTTTATTCCAGTGGCCAGAAAAAAAGTTTTTTCCCTCGATCTCTTTTTCTCTCGCTCCCCTTTTTCTACTGTCTAAGATAGTTGCAGAAATAAAAAAAAGTTTTTTCTCCAGTTTCTCCTATTTCCAAGCACTACTTCAAAGTATAACTGAACGGCTCACTTTTCTCAAGCAATTTGTACGATCTAAAAAAAGTGAGGGAAAGTGGGAGAAACTAATGTAGCAACTTTTCCCTTCCCATTTCCCATCTATCTGAAGGAGATGATAAGGAATCCAACAAAATAAAATGGAACAACAGCCTAACACTGCTATCCAGCGTGCAATTTTCAATACATCTGCGAAAGCTGCTTCTTATAGCGTTCCACACTCCACTCAAGTGTTTTCATGAATTGTCTGATAGAATGCCAGACGCTGTGCAAAAAACGGCTCGCTTGTCATATTATTTCATATCGTAGTCCTCATCAGTGCTATCAAAGCCATGAATAGTTTGTTTTTAGTAATTTTTAGTCGCCTCGCAGTGCTTCCTCCAAAATATAGATACAGCGACAGCCACACAATAAAAGAGTACTGACCCTACTGCATGGAAAACCTTTTGTGAATGGGGAGATGCTCCAAATTTTCCATATACACTTGTATCAGATCACTTTCAAAGTTGCTGAGTCGTGTGAGTTTGTTTACTGAAAATCTTTTCAGAATTCAGTTAAGTCCTAGCCTCACTTCCTTTTTATCTATCTATTTCGGCAAAACAAGGCATACATTATTTCCACCGCCAGCGTAGATAGAAAATTTATAGGATTCGAGAGCACTCTTAAAAGGCGCTTCTCTCTTGAATCTGCACCCCGCTTAAAAAAGTGGGCTTTGTCGTAGCAAGTTTATACAGAATTTTAGAGTTCCATTGTTTGGACAACACACACTATGGCTCTCGGTATACCGACTGACACATATTCCTCATTTTCCACTTTTCTTGTGTTGCGTATGTGGGTAAAATGGCTGTCTCTTTCTTCCTTCCTCGTTTACTGATTTCATTTCCTTTTCTGCTCTGCTCCCTCCCAATTCACTTACAATTTTGGAGATATATCTATCTCGGCTTTGTATGCTAAAACGCTACAGACCCAAAAACAGTTATTTCTGGAGGGAGAGGGTGATCTCTTTCCGCAGAAGATGAGTAAACGTATAAAATATTAGACTGGGTTGCTGCACACTCAAGCACAAGTAAAAAGGAGATTTTGTGTAAAACTCATCTTTAAAAAAGAGACTTTTCCCTGGCTCTCCTCCACAAGAAAAGGAGCTTTACGCTAGCATGTCGAACTAAAAAAAATAAGTTTACAAGGCTTTATCTGCGATGATGATAAAAAGTAGGCAATAGGCATGAAGCATGAACATTCTGAGTAAGATGCAGGTTCAATAGAGAGAAGAAGAGAAAAAAGTAGTGTGTGTGTGCAGGACACGAACTGCATACAATATATAATTTTTTTGTCTGGCTAGTGAGCAGTTTCCTTTCCAGAAATTTTCATCTTGATTCACTCACACTTTCACTTTGGTTTTTTCACTTTCCTCTCGTAAATTTTCTTTTCTTGTGTGGCTCTTTTCCTTCTTCGGTGTAAATACTCACGGTTGTAGTGATGGGCCCTGAATTAGCGACAGACAAGAGGAAGGGAAGAGTGAAAGTGAAGCAAACAAGTGAAAAAGGGTGCAGAAATTGTGAGCAGCCATGGGAGGATCAAGAGGCTGGCAAAACATACAAATGCTCCTGGCACTGGCATTTTATCCATATTACATTAGAGATTGAAGATCTCCTCACAGGTTCTTTTTTTTTGTGATCGGCTTTTCTTTCAATTTACGTTGCTTTATGCAATATAAATAGGGTAAATCAGGGCAGTAGGGAAAGACTCCGCAATCTAGAGATAGATACTGGAACCTACCTCACAAATCTTGCAGTTACATGACTTTCCTACTCATAGAAAACGGCTTAGAACTGGCAGCTGTGGTGGCTGTGCCGTTACAGTATTATTGAGACACTCGTTCTGCTACATCATTTGAGTAGGCGGTTCATTTCTGGAACAAGGCTCAGCTCGTATATCCCGCTAAATCCTTGTATGTGAGGAGACTACAACTGCCTTATCACATAAAATTATATGTACGCGCTTGTTTCTGGCAACACGACATTGTAGGTTCATCAACTGCACTTTTCCCGAAAAGAAGTTAGTCCCTACAACCATAAAAAGTGAATGTGAAAAATTCTGATTTCCTTCACTTTCATCATTTGAAAAAATGAGATTGTTCAATACACACACGCTGCAGCAAATTGAACAAATAATCATATAGTAGATTCCTCTAGTTAAGTAGGGAAATGTTATAAGCACTACTATCCCTTCTTATGTGTACAAACATTTGCAATTGTCCAATTGCTTTGTGGAAGTGCCACGAGTAGGAAGGGGGGAAAGGGTATTCCTCCCAATTCAGAAGTTTTTGTCCGCTCAGAAATTGTGGATAGAGCTGGAAGCAATCTCACACGTCCATCATCAATGGAGTAGACTACCTTTCAGAGAAATCATGATTGTAGCAGGATTGTATCGTCAAAAAATAAAAGAGAAATGGTCCCTTTCCTCAGTGTAATAAAACAATATTAGAAAATGAAGTAAAGGGACATAAATATGAACTGGAAGGAGACAAGGAAAAAGTGAGAAAGTCTCTGACTGTCATTCTTTTCTCTCACTCCAAGGAGTAGAGTAAATGGATCATGCTCTTCTCACACGGATCACTGTCATTTATAAACGTTTATCTTTTCTCTTGTCTTCTACAAGTTTCTCCTTCCTCCAAAACAGTTTTTTCCTGCAAGCAGGAAAAACAAGTTCACACGGATCTTGCGATCTTTCTTTTCCACAATCCTTCCTGTTTGCTTTTTTATTCCGTCAGTGAAACAATTTTTTTTGCTTCACGCTTGGAGAAAAATTGCTACGAAGAGAGAAGGAATACGTGTGATCATGAGCAGCAATGCATATACATACATGAATGGGATGTTGTAGATTATCTCACTGTACACTTTGGACAGCAACTGAAGACGGGAAGAGGAGGCAAAATATAATGTGAAATTGGAGGGTATGAATGTACGTAGGTAGTTTTTTTGGTATGGGAAGTAGAAAGCATTTTTTTATTTCTAAAAAATCGAATGCATAAACAGCGAAGGCACGACGCTGGTTGGCTTCCAAAACAAGCGTGTAATCATGCATCGAAGGTTTTTCCAACGCTGGGAGAGAATAAAAACGGTTTGATTATGAAAATGCTAGTGCACCGCCCATCCTTTGAGAAATCAGGCACTTATATAAATCAACTACCATTTTGATCTACTAAAATGTAAACTTTTTTGGGGGAAGACCCTTTTTTAGAACAAACGAATATTAGAGACTTGAAGTACCAAAAGTGAAGTGAAGGAAGAGAGAGACAATCAGGCAATCAGACAATCATTTTTTGCAAAAAATTTTGGTTAGGTAGCGTTCATGATTTTGGTATTTTGTTAGTAAAACTTTAATTGGTTTTTTTGTACTGAACATGCCTATAAGTTCTTGCACTGTCAGACTATTTTATTAGTTTTGGCTCCCTCCCTTTTTCTCTCACCCTCGCCCTCACCTCGTCTCTTGTTTGCGTTGTGCGTCTGATTTTTACTTGTGATTTTCGAGTGGCTTACTTGGCAAGCGGTCAATAGCCGATGTTTTTACGATGTTGACAGCAGTGATTGACATACTTGCTTCGTTACAGATCTAAAAATAGGCTTTTTTAGGGAACTTTTTTGGGGAAAGTTGGCGTCAGCAAGAGAAAATACAACATGACTTTAACAACAAAAGAACTATCTTCGTGAAATCAGCATCTCCCTGTTTTCCCGTCCCCTTCCACAGAAATCTTGTTTTAACAAGAAAAATGTTGAGGTGCATCTATGCATGCGAAACTTCCGGATGTAAAAATTTTTGCTGCTAAACTGTCGAATTTTACACGAATTGGAATACAAAGTCCCTTGATAAATAAAAAGGGAAAGGGCGGACGGTGTCGTCGACCACTTTGATTTGGCACCGACATATTTTCAGCTCTCCGGAACGGAAGTGAAAGTCACTGAATGCAGTTTTGGTCCAGGCGCGTACAGCTTCCTTATTAGGACAACGATCAATGCACACAGCCCTTTGAAGTTTCAGCTCTGTGGAAGAAATTTTTTTCGAGCCACTTTCCCACTATACTTCTGCCCGAATGAATTCACGTCATGAGAGGGAGGCATTGCTCCTTTATGCAGCTAATCTATATGTGCTATCGGACTCAAGTCAGTGAACAGAGTGGAAATTCGCTGAAAAGGAAAAAAGGGGAAAAGG
>JAHZND010002729.1:0-16158 GCA_027744115.1 Acrocyrtus sp. NNG-2020
GTACACTGATTCTCCGCTGGTGAAAAACGACTGGGGTGGGAGGAGAGAGAGAGTAAACGGCGAAACCAGCTTAAAACAAAAAAGGCACCGTTGTTTGCCGTTTTAGATTAAGTAAACTGGACTCTTAAATTGCTAATATTGCAACATAAGTTTGACGTCCAATCTGCAGATCAGCTGCAGTTTGTTTTGGTAAATTGTATAATAGCAAACAACAGTCTTTTTAGCTGATTTCGTCGTACTCGATACTCTCTCTCCAGTCGTTTTTCACTAGCGGAGAATCAGTGTACTCACTTACCTATGTAGTGCTACGTTGGCGCGCGCTAAATTTAATTGCTCGTAGTTAAAATTGAGTGAGTTTAGATTGTGAAATGAATTCAGAATCGTGTTCAGCGTACTCGAATTAGTTAATTAGTGCGAATTAGATCTCTGTACTCAGTTGACACTTGGCGACTTCTCCATGTCAGGCTCACTCTGAATTAATTATTAGATATGTGTGGAATTAAAAACTGATCAAGATCAAAGTATAACTGTTTCGTATTTTCAAACCTACGTTCATTGTACAGCTTTAGCAGCATTATCATTGAGATTGGACCCATTTAGAGTTTATTTGCTGTGTTCTTTTGTTTGCTTAAAATTCGACGTGTTTGTATTGGAAACACTTTGACCAATTTCAGCCGTGTACATAAATCATCGCGTAAGTAGGTAGGTACAATGCTAAATATGTACATTTCATGAAAAGCACTCAACAGCATACATATTAAATAAATGTTTTCTGTAAAAGAGAAAACAAATCTTTATATGAAGAGGGAAGCAGTTTTTTGATTCCCTAAACACACCAGTCTGTGGGTGGGTATGTAGAAAAGTAAATAGAATTGATCTACTTTAAACTCAATATTGAAAATGGTGACTATCGAGCTCACCCGCCATACACCATAAGATACAGAATACAAGGCCGACCGCTTACACGGTAATTAAATGAAATGTGCATGAAGTAGGTTCAATTCATTACTCATACCCGTGTTAGTTATTGTGTCTTAGCTCTAGGCAGGTGTAGAACATTGTAATTATTAATCAAGGATAAAGGAGCCCTGAGAAAATCAATGCCATACGTTTCGTGCAAGCTCTCGAAAAAACAAGAAAGGTGACATTTCATATGCGAATGGAAACTTTTGGGCGAATGTATGTAGATAGGTGTATGAGTGCATATGGCGGAGACAATTTCTTTTAAACCATTTTGTAACCAGCAGCTATTTATACCTTACCCAAATTGCGTCACATTACATCCTACCAACCATTATTATACGTTTATGGTAAAACCCTAAGACATATCATGCGCTGGGAAAGTTTAAAAGAAACCCCATTTCTACACTATATCATCCCGCAAAAAAATAAGTTTTTCCACAGAGTACCGAAACCATGTAGGAGTTCCAAGTAGTGGATCGATAGTATTCCAAAACATTTTACGGAAACTGTTAAGTTATAGGGTAAAGAATAAATTTTATTCATCATGAACACAAAAATGAAGGCTTTTATGCATGTTGTCAGACGCGCATATGGTTTTTAGACACAATGCGGAAAACAAAAACTGTCCGTTTGAATAAGTATTCCAAAGTTTAACAATGGATGAAATGGGGCATGTTGAGATTGAGACTCAAGTTTCCTTATTTCTTTCAACCTCAGCCGTATTTATTTCAGCATGTGAGAGCAGACCTAGTTTTTTTTGTTCCAAACCTCAAATACCGCAATTTTCTACACACGGGCTTACCAAAAAGACGTGGATCTATATTTTCTGACTTTGCTGAGCAAACTTGTCCTACACGACGGCTGTAAATAATGCGTCATATCAAAAGGATGAAAGCCAAACATCCAGCCATGCTTAAGCTACCTAGAATTCCTGGAGATATGGCATGTCAGCTTGCATCACCTTTTCTTTCACTATTTTTGGTAGTTACTACCCCTCTTCCTTTAAAGCTCTATTATTATTAATATCTGCGATATTGCTCTCCACTCCCAGCTGCTGAAAGGTAAAACGATGACGGTGATGAGACGATGACATAACCTGTATCCTCTTTAAACAAAAACCAGCATGAAAGTCGGTTTGTTTGGCATGATTGGGTTGTCTTGTCCTCTGTGTAGACGACAAGTTGGTACAATATACATCTCTAATCTAATCAATCATTCTTTCTAATATCCGCAAATTTGACTTTTTTGACTCCTACCTGTACTGCAGTAGACAGTACAGTATTAACGAGCTCTTTCTTGAATGAAATATTTCCCTGTTATAACTTTTATAGGTCACTACGCAAAGTGAGGAAATCGTTACATCTATTTCATCCTTGCTTCCAGTTCCAACGGAACATTTTACAATAAAAGTCACAACCATGTCCAACTATCTGCCTATCTGATATGCAGAATATTAATGAATGAAGCAGTGGTTAATCTACTTTTCTTAGTTTGCCTGTACTGCACTGGAGGTACAAGTAGGCTCATGTCCAGGTCTACCGCTGCAAAAGTTTTGCAGCAAAACTCTGTTAATATGTTGCATGCGCAAAGGTACAATATAGTAATAAAAGGATTTCCTTTTAATGTTTTCCCCTGAGTTAGTGGTTCTCCATTTTGGCAGTAAGAATCGAGATCGAGGCATTAAAAATGAATAGTAGGGAGCTTGTGCAATGCTGTAGTAATTGAAATTGTGGGACTCATTTCTTCCACTTGGGTAAGTTTTAAGTATTCTCTCTGGTCCAGATACGTACCGTTTTACGACTTTAACTTCTTATGGTGAAAGTGCTGCACATATGCAGAATGTTTCCAACTTTCCTCAATATATCTTGAGAGCTCCAGGAGGAGCCAAGAAAAATTTGACATCAGTTTTTATTGATTTCGACCTTAATACCTGAGCGTAAACTGGCTTCAGGCCTCACCGCTCTGCCTCAAGTAATGATTTACGATCTGCTTTTAGGGCATGTTACGGCTCGGTGTTTAGTAGTTTGTAGTTTGTGTGCTTCCCTCCTTCTTTAACTGTCGCATAAAGAACTCTTGAAAACACGACCATCTAAATAAGTTACAACACGAAGTAAAAAATTGATTCGCCACCGCCTGCAAAGCTCTGCATGGAAACTCCATGCATTTTTCTTCCATGCATTTGCACCAGGCAAGGTAAACTCATCCAAAATTTAATGGGGGATTGGACACGCTTGAGAATCGAAAATTGAATTTTAAAACAGACATAAACAGAAGCAAAAAAAAGAATAAACATGAAACAACTGGTTGCCGTTTCTTTCGTCGTATAGAAGCGCTGTCGTGTTTCGCTGTTATTAAGCTAATATACCATGTTTTATGCCTTACAACTGCCAACTTTAAAAAAAATTGAATCTTTTCAGTTTTCACTGAATAATATAGACTGCTTTCAAGCCTTCAAGGATTTACAAAACTTCGCATGATGGCCATGACGCTACAATATTAATATAATACTTATGTCAATACATATATTATTATAGCTGTAACTTTTCTGCTACTTAAAAGTAGTAATTGCCAGCGATTCTCATTTACAAGAACTTTATTAGAAAACTCGGCTAAAACGAAAGCATGTTTTTATCGTCAATCATCAGAGAAAAAAATTGTTTTTCAGATGATGATGGGAATAACAAACGCTCTGCTTTCTGAAAATAACTGTTCCAGCAGGCAGGAGCAGGACTAATTCATGTTCCATGTTTAACTAGACACTCTGCTACGAGCTCACTGAGAGTGAGGAAGAGGAAACCGATTACTATCTCCTTATGGCTCCTTTCCTTCAGTTTTTGGTATCGGAAATATATTGCAATTGCAACTGATAAAAAGTTAATATTAAACTGGGAAGACGATGGATAAGGACACATCCTTCATATCCCTATCAGAGTTCAATTTAAGCTCAGACATTTATTATTTTTGTACCAAGGAAAGTATTTAAAGTCAACCCAAGATAAACATACATATTTTTCTGCAAATCGCAAACTCACAAAAAAACCGCTGCGAGTGGCAAACGTAGTCCATAAGAAATAAGAAAAATATGACGCTAACGCTATTTTTCCATTTGTCTGCAGCTGCTTAACTTCCTGCTGCTAGCAGCCATGCTGACACATACCTACGCTGGAGTAGAAAAAAGGGAAAAACTATTTTGATCATATCATAGATAAAAACGACCCTCCCCGGAACGGAAAATCCTGCAATCTCGCAATTTTTCTTTGCAACTTGAACAGACAGCAAAGCTCATCCTTGTCATTTAAATTTTATTTGGGATGAATGTTAGCATTGCTTTTTTATCGCTGGGAATTTATTTACAATTTTCATAACAGCAAAAAAAGCTCGCTCCCTCATGTCCCGTCCAACTGCAGCAAACCTCCTAACGCGTACAACAAGCAATTTTGCGTTTGCCGTACCTTACTCCCATTCCCATTTCCACTTACAGCAATCATGCTAACCTTGCCATTTAAATGGATCTGCTTTTACTATGCTCTATAAAGTTATCAATTATCGTAAATATGCTTATTTAATAGAAGCTGTAAATTATGTAAATAAAGACGTAAATAGAATAGACAAAGATGTAAGTGCATAAACAGAAATAAAGTGGGCGTAGAGCTTTTAGAAGTGGGAAAAGGCAGACAAAATTGTTGAGGACTATACAACTTTGTAAGGGTCCATTTTTCTGTGGATTTATATTTGGTATAAGGCAACAGCACAGACAGAAACGAGAAGAGCATGAGGAAATATCTCACAAGGGAAGGGCTTCTCGAACAATTTGTGCCCTACAAAAGATTTTTCTCACATTCGTCTGACTAGTCCTCTAAACATGACCACAAGCAAAGTTATAAAATATAGCTAACAATCGAGCACAGTGGCAAAAGTAGGGATGGTTGTGTTAAAATGTAGGTTTACTTTTTTTGTGCGAGACTGGAGATTGCAATTGGCTCCTTTCCATTTTATGTGCATGCATATTCCCCATCTCGGACATTCCGCTTTAAGGGAAAAAAACTTTCTACTTTCTCAAGCAAGTTTTTGTAAATTAAAAGTGCTCATAAAAGCAATCTTTTTTATCTCTTTAATTTGGCCAGAGAAGAAGCTCCATATCGTCTTGGGTCACCACTTTTCCCTCACTGGAGAGGACAAAAAGGCAACAACAACAGTAATAAAGGGGAAACAAAAAATTGCTTTTTGAGAGGAAGAAAGCTCGGCGAGAGGAAGTTGGAAGTAAAAACCCGAGATCCAGATTTTGGCAGTGCTATACCTACACAATTGATCTCAGCTCAGCAGCAAATTTTTTTTAGCTAAGGATGGATGTTTTTCGGTATAGATCTAAAGCCCGTATAGTGGCTATTGTGGACTTGGTAAGAGCCAAAAAATTGGATTATGCAAGCAAGTGAAAACCTGCAATTTTCTTGATATCAATTATATGAATTTATATGAATTCAAAGGGAGGATAATCTGCTGATAAAGCATAAGGATGTATTAAGTTACTGCAATCTGATGAAATCCTTTTGTTTGTTTTTTGTGCTGCAACTCAGATCCTCAGCAGCATGTCACTCTGCCTGACTATGATTTTGGTATTGGGGGCAGTGATATTCTCCACTTCCCCAATAGACTGGGGAAATGCTCTTGCGGATGATGATGAAGAAGTACAGATGCTTACCGTGAAGCAAAAGGAAAACATGAAGAAAGTGATTGGTGAGGGAGTGGATTTCTGACAACCCCATTTTTTATTATATGTATTCTCAAAAGAAAAAAAATCCTAAAAAGCCACCAATGCTATTTTTATTGTGTATTGCAGTGGCAATTATATGGACCGTCGTTATTTTCTCGGGCATTACAACAATCATTGAAATAATTGCTGCAATTAAATTGCTTAATGCGACACAACTGGTATGTAGATGGAGAAGAGTAAAACAATAAAAAAGGCAAATTGCTTTTTTTGTTTAGATTTTCCTCACAAAATACATTCTTCTTTGTCCACAGGGAAAGGATCCGGCTGGGGCAATGAAACTGTGCATTTTCTGGCGTCGTGTATGCATTTCTTTCACTGTGATCCTCGTAATTGCAGATATATTCTTCTTCCGTTTTCATAGAAATGCTACGCCGCTCTTGTCCATCATCCAGGTCTTGTTGCGATTGCTAGCCATCTATGTCGTATCGCAGTTCATTAAAGAACTTCATAAAGCAATCAGTACTGGAAATATGCCTGTATATTGTCAAGCTGGAGCTACGCCACTTATGGCTGGGGCAACTTACTGCTACATTCCAACAACGCAGCAGCAGCAACAACAACAAGCGTTCCAGCAACCGCCATACAATCCAGATTTTAACGCTGCCCCTCCAAGCTACTACGAGGTTGTGAAGGATCCTCCTCCTAAGACGAATACTAGTAATACGAATACGACGACCGACTCTCAGAGTTCAAATTCCCTGGGC
This sequence comes from Acrocyrtus sp. NNG-2020, assembly GCA_027744115.1. Classification (NCBI taxonomy): domain Eukaryota; kingdom Metazoa; phylum Arthropoda; class Collembola; order Entomobryomorpha; family Entomobryidae; genus Acrocyrtus; species Acrocyrtus sp. NNG-2020. The sequence continues at coordinate 6,439 of JAHZND010002729.1, forward strand.
TCAAGTAACGCACAGAATAACCCTGGGCTGTAAATTTCTGAATAATAGATGGAAAATGAAACATGGAAGAACAACTACAGTTACAATTCTACAACGGCAAAAAAAATATTCAAAAATGAGCCAAGTTTCTTTCCAGCCTACGTATTAATTTACAGTACTTGTTCAACTTGGAGTCTAACTTTACGATTCTTTACTTACCTAATTATGTATATTCTTAAAGAAATGCCTGTTAAGTTGGTTTTCAGTTCGTTGTTCTCATTTTTCTATTTATCTCACTCTTATTGTACAATAATTAAATTAGTTCACCATAAAGGAAGTTTACGGTACACATACTACTAGAAGCGGGAGTACGCTTGTTTTTCTATTTGATTCATGTTCTACTTATTTTCGTATTTGTAAAGTACTGTAAAAAAGGTTAATCAATGGAAGAAATGAATGCTAATTCAAGCTACTACTATGACATGACAGTGAATATTTGAAAATTGAAAGTAAGAAATTTTACCTAAGTGAAAGTGATAGATTTGCCAAACAAGTAAAAAGTACGCTATCGCGTTCATGAAAAAGAAAACTAAAATGGCTCTTTTTAAGTTAATTTAGCTTTCGTAGAATCATTAAAAACAAGCAAGTAAAATATTTTGAACGAGTCAAACACAATCGAAAACGACAAATAAGAACGAACATGATTTTGTTCGTAGCGTTGCGTTGATGCGTAGTTCTGACAAATTGGTACTCTGAGTATTAAATGTTCCAAACAAATTTATATACTCCTTTCGTATTCCATGAAGCAGTATAAAAAGTGAAGAAGGCTAATTTAGAAAAATGTTTACTTTATTACTTTTACTTTATGCAATCTGTATGTAAAGGTAATAATTTAGGGCTAAAGTTTAAATAAATTTTTATTAGTCTTATAATTACCTAAATGTACAATTTGAAATTGCTACTGCAAATTAGTGTAAGGTCTACTCGGCTACAATACTCTGGAAAGCAGAAAATTTGTTATGAGTGTCGAGATCGAGTGTCTTTTTTGGAGCAGTAACGAATTCTAGTAGGAATGCAAAGATGTGATACGAATAAATGTGCTATACTAACCTCTTTAAGTGTACCGCTACTGAAAAAATATTTACTACTGTAACTGTACTATCCGTAATGCTGTTAAAAACTAACTGCAAATGTGTATTTTTTAAAATACGAACTTATTTTCTGTTTTGTATTCTCAATTTTTTTTTGCCATAATATATTCTTTAATGTTTCGATAATGCATTCTGCAATTGTAAACAGTAGCGCGACTGGCAGTCTGGACGTCTGGAGTCTGGAGACTGCCAAGTGCATCATTCTTTTTGGATCCTTGTTGCGAATTGACCTCAGTAGATCTCTCAGCAGTTAATTATTATTACATAATATTTATGTTCAGAACACAGTTTGACTTTGTAGCGAAACGGTCACGATTGTATGACTCTGGAATAAACAATATTTCGTTCGTTATCCTCTCTGTCGTGATTTCAGCATGCGACCATTTTTCATCCTTAAATGGTACACAAAGCACAGCATTGGGAATACAAATAACGCTATCCTGCAGCGTGACACAATTTTGACTCTTGACTCGGGAGGTTGTTACCATTCCAGTAGCTTTCATGTGGAGCAAGAGTATCAACTAATCTGGCATAGTTTTCATTTCTCTATTAGCATTACTGCGACGAAAAAAAGAAAACTCCTTTCTCTCCGTAAAAAAAAGTTTTCATGCCAAGAGGGACACAATAAAAATGCCTTTTTTCTCAGAACTATACATTCCTTTATGCGCACTTTCGCCCTATTCAGATTTTCGTGTCATATACGGTTACTTTTATAGACTATGACTGACATTTAACTGGAGTGAAAACAGCTCAAAAAGCGTTTTTTGATGATGGTGGTCACCTTCTTCAAGAAGGGCAAAAGGATATACCGATATTTCTTTAATTCTTATGAATTCTTAAAGTGGCTTTTGCTCATTTTCCGACCGCAAACGAAGAAGTTCAAAACCAAGCCAGAATTAGCTAAAGTTTCTAAACAGAGTTCGTTCAGAAAAATTTCAAAGCTTTTGTTTGACATTATCGATTAACTGTGTATTCAGTTTTCAGTATCTGAAAGACACAAAATTCATTCGATTTTGGATACGTTAAATTGCATTTTGGTTTATGTTGAAAAGTTTGGCTTGAGATTTTGACTGGAGGCAATTTTGCTTCCAATCCGGATACCATTTTTGCTCAACTTTCCCCGATATAAATAATATTTCTTTGTAAGCATCATTTTTTTTGGCGATTGTCGTGCAGAGCGAAGTCATTTCACTCGTCTCCTGTCGGAAATTAGAAATATAGACGGGAATTCGGCCAACAAATGCAAAGAGCTGGAACGAATTAAAATCTATCAATGTGTTTTACGTATCCCACATAGTATACACCAGTTACAACACATCGGAATGAAATTGGTTTCACGTAACTGGGCACGCCATGAAAGCAATTTCCTGCATGCTATCAAAATATTTGTACCCTGTTGCTTTCTCAAATTCAATCTCAAACAACTCCCATACGCTTCAAAATTCCACTTGGACAGTAAATGCAAAAGGGAAATATTCACAGAGAAAGCTCAGCTTTTAAAAAGCACTTGCAAAATATTTTGGAGAAATAAAATGAATGCAAAGTAGAAAAGCGTAACCCGTATAACAAGCTATAACAAGACAGGCCTGGAGTAGCGTGACTGGAAATAAAAAATCGCTTCTGCTTCAGCATAATAGAGAGAAGGCGTTTTAGAGAGCAGCTTTGCCCTATTGTTCGCACCAGCTAGATAGACAGGGTAAGTCCAACACGGGTCGCTATTATCGATTTTTCTTTAACTTTGTTATACAAGCGAAATCATTCCCAGCAAGGAGTTGGGTATAGGTGGAAAAAATAACTTGCTGGAATGACGGAGGAGGCGAAATGAAAAATGTAAAAGCGCTATAACAGAATTGTGTACATTTTGTCGTGCGAGCGACTGAGCGAGTGAGTGGAACTGCTTTGCTTTAGAATCAAATTTACTCTTCCATCTTCTCCGTCTTCATTTTCCATGGTATTCCCGTTGTGCGCCTTCTCTGAAGTGGTGTCCTTGTTTTTTTTGTGAAAATGTATATGCAATTACCGTACATATTATAGGAGAAATAGAGTAAAGTGTAGTTTCATTCGTAGCTCGCAATATGTTACGTTGGCCAAAAATATATATAGCGTTCCTCGCTTTTTTCCGCATCTATAATTTAGATAGGCACAATCGTACAATAACGGGATTTTTAGACTATATGCTAACAGTATTACTGCTTTTCCGAATAAAATCTTTTGAAAATCTCGAATCGAGAAGAAATAGAGTATTTTTATTTTTGGCAAAAGGTTATTCCTGCAATAGGAGAAGAGACACCGAGAGCGCTTTCCTTTATACAATATTGGTTATTTATTAGCGAAACCTTATAAAAACTCACCTTCCTTTTGCACTCATCTTTAGATTTGATTTTTACATTGAATTCACCTTCAGTCGAGTAGATAAGGACTTCAAGAAAACAACTTTTTCTGTGCTTGTCTGACATTTACAAGCTTGAAATACGCAAAAGGCAAAAGAGTGAGTTGTCATTGGTATTACCTGCAGTAGTCACTTGGAACTGTAGTACTCAGAATTTCATGCAATTAAACTGGTGAAAGTGTCATTCGAGCAAAGATAAAAATGGAGCATCGGGCATTGGAAACTCACCGAAAACGGGCTAAAGTAGTAGCCACAATTGATCTGGTTAGTGTTTAATTTTGCCTATTTTAAAATACGATTGTTAACAATAAATACTTAATTTAGGTATATCTGTATTACTAATTTTACAGATACTGTCCAGCATGTCCATGTGCTTTTGGATGCTGGCAATGGCAGGACTCCATTTCCTACGCATTTCAGCAATGCGAACTCAGGAGCGAGCTAACAACACAAAAATTCTGCAAAATCAGCCTGACCTTCACGATCCACCAGATGAGCAGTTAATGGAATTCGATGGACGTGCCAAAACTTGGACATCGGACAGTTTCTGTAAATATTTATCACCCTTTTGTCCCCTCTGTCAGTTATTTGCTGTCGTTAGTAATTGTGAAATGCATTCATTTGGAAACAGATAGCTGCGCATGGTTACTCACGGCTGCATTCCTCATGGCTGCTATCATTCAGATCACTGCTGCAATCAAACTGCTGAATGCAACACAAATCGTAAGGAATTTAGAGTTTCCTACAGTTCCAGACTTCATTAGATAATAGTACATATTCATAATCGCAATGATTGCATTTTCCACATAGGGCAAGGATGCTCGTAGCTCCTATGGTCTGTGCAGGTATTGGCGATCTGTATGCGTCATGTTCACTGGTTTACTGTTGTGCGACATGGTTCTCTCCATTCGAGGCAAAAACTTCTTCGCCATATCCTTCGTTGTTTGCAACATACTGATTCGGACTACTGAACTGTTCATCGTCCAACACTTCATGAACGAACTGGACTCCTCGCTCCGAACTCTGCCCACCGTTCACCATCAGAACCACCTCATTTCCGTTCCAGTCCATTTCCACATCCCTGTCAATGGCGCTAACAACAATGATCCGAACTACCGATATGTGCACTACAAGTTGAGTACCCATCCACTTGCCAAGGCACAATCAGATGTCCCTCCTCCTACCTATGACGAAGTGACCAAGGAGCCAGAGAAATATGAAAAGGTCTAAATCTTTGACAGGTGCAAAATCACATGCATCTGCGTGGAATGTTGGATGAAAAGCCAAATAATCAGAACACTATAGGACTAGACGCAGAAATACTCGCAAATATGCACTCAGATAAATATTTTCTTGCGTTCTGGCAATGAGCATATAACTTTCACATAACCTCTGTCTCGGTAGTAAAAATTCCTTTGTAGTAAAGATTCTAGCCTAGCATATCTATTTTTGTTAGTTATTTTGACAAGATCTGAAAGATGCATACATTTATACAATGTAAATCATACTACATTTCTGTACACAGAAAAATTGAAAAATAATATTACTAACGATAATAACTTTTAGTTGATCTGTAAAATGAAAATGGTGCGATGCAAGTAAACCAAAACTTCCTATATCCAACATTCCGTTACTATTAAATGAACTGAACCAACCAAATTCTATCTTTACAAATAAAAATATCCCACAACTAGTCATCCTTAAAGCTACAGGAAGAAAAGTGAAAGCAAAATGATATATAATAGAATATTAGAATTTCCACTTTTACTAATTTTCAAAGCTTTTGAACAATTGTATTTATAAAAGGTTATTGGAGACGGAGAAAGCACGAGAATGAGAGTGAGTGGTACGCACAATTTAGTGAAAAGAAAGAAAAATGCACAGCACGATGAGAGACTAGGCAATAAAATGCAAATGTTTGTATGGTACTGTACCGTGTACAGCGACGAGCTGATTAACTTGTGCATAAATTCTTAATTTAAAAATTACTAAACTCTTTACAAAATCATTTGTAGAATGTAACGTACCTGAGGAAGAATATTACATATTATACATTACAAAACAATTTGGACTCCAATTTCAAAATTAAAACAGCACTAATAGCAGTATAAAATGTTTTTACTATCTACTACTAAAATATATCTACTTAGGAAACATTTCTATTTAATGTGACAGATCAACGTATACAACTAAAGTAGGCACAAAAAGCTTTCTTCGTTACAATTTATTTATTGTTGTTGCAGTGTGATTTTCTCGTGCAAAGTAACCGTTTAAAGTTAAATGCCTGTGTGTAATAATGATCAAAGTGTAAACTGTAATTTATACGGATAGATATTACAATTTTTCGTACAGTAGAAGCATGCTTATATATTCTAACTACCTATGCATTATTTATTCAATAAAAAGAGAAAGTTGTAATTAACCCAATGGAATGGCGAACACGGCAAACTGTGTTACAAAGTATGAAACGGAAAGAAATAGGCATACCTACATAATCTCAGTGTACGCCATGCCACGCGACCGATATCGCTAACTCTTTTCACAGTTCTTTTAATTAGCGGTTTTGCTCAGGCGGCAATTGGCAAAGCAAAAGATGTATGATGTGGCAAATGGCGTGGATGCAGTATTTCATGATAGAAGTGGGCACAGTGAAAAAAATCACTTTCTCCACGGAGTAGCGCCGTGCATTTTCGGTGTACGCCACATACATCAATAATTAAAAACTCATCAGTCATATTGAGTTCATGTAGTGGGAATTTGATTTTTTGGAATATTTAAATATAGGCGCTTTGTGTTTGGTGAAAGCGCTGCCTCTATTGATCATCATGCTGAATTTTTCTGCGTATTTTTGTTGTTCATTTTATAGCCTTTACAAGAAGGCTTTCATACTACTTATTTAATTGAATTTTGTCTTTGTACTCATTTCAAGTAGTTCATGACAAAACTTATCAATAATCAATGCATTCTATTTACACTAGTATTTGTCGAAGTTTTATTTGTGTTGTTAAATTCATACTACAGCCGCACGTAACAACTATGCTCGTTAAAATTATCTTAGTAAATATCTAAGGAGAAAGCAAATATTCCGCATAGCTTCCTGAACGTAGGAAAGTAAAAGCCGCACGTAACAACTATGCTCGTTAAAATTATCTTAGTAAATATCTAAGGAGAAAGCAAATATTCCGCATAGCTTCCTGAACGTAGGAAAGTAAACTGCATTAATTATGCAAGCCAACGTTTAGAATTTTTTTTTATCGTTAATTACTGCTAAGTAAAATTCACGTAAATCAGCTTAGCTGTCACCGCACTAAACGCCAATCGGCAAAAGCATTAAAATCTACGGACAGTTTCTATTACGTTATGCTCTTAAAATAGTTCGCTGCCTAATTCAGCAATATAAGTTACATATCTCAATTATATTTAACTACAAATGGGATGATTTATTAGTAGATTTAAATCAGGAGCGAAAATTATTTCCAGAACACTCTTCTAAGTGTCCGTCTGTATAAAAAATGTACCTATTCCGTTTCGCTTCTTTTTTCCCACTCACACTCTTTTCCTTTCGGAAAGTTTGTGTCGTTTAAAAAGGCTCTCCCATTTACTTTACTCCAGTCACCAGCAGACGACGGAATTGTGGCCTTATACCGACGTAATCATGGGACGGTTGTAGATACCCTAGAAAGCTGAACTCAATTCCTCTATCATTTCCGTCCACACTTCACACGCCTTCCCTTTCACTTTTATCGTAAGAATAAATACTGCACACACGTGTGTCACCTATTTTGTATTCCAAAGTGGAACGTATAATGTTCCTATCATGATGAACACGTTTCCTTAATACTTGTTGGTTTTTCTTTTTCTTCGAAATGTGCCATAGGTAATAGTACAAAGGGGACACCCTAATGCATTGCATATCCTCTATTCAATGGAAAATTTGTAGCTAGCAAGCTTTTTAAATACCTTGGCTAGCTCTGGACTAAGAAGAATGATGGTGACAACTTTTACTGCATGAGCCGTATTTCATATTCCTCGAATTTCCCATTTCATTTATACGCTTTGAAAAGCCATTTTACAATACTAATATATAATACCAGTATATCACCTCGTAGGTCAAATAGTCAAATCTTTTCAGAAGGAAATATACTTTATTCAAACTTTGTAAGAGTTAGCATTATATAGCTAGGAACATACATACCTATGCCAACTCGTCCCTAGTATTATTTTTTATTTTTTTCTTATATTAGCCACAGACCAATACAGTACATTTTTAACTAGACCTTTACTACACAATTCATAATATTATGTTTGGGTTGGGCTTAAAAATCCAGAGTGACTTTCTCCCTCCTCGGAGGAAACTTGGAATCACATTTTCAACAGTCTCGCAATTATAACACATTGCTTCCACAATGCTGAGCATTGCGAGTCAGATTTTTCTTTCCCCTTCTTAGCATTCACAAAGTGCTGCTTTTGTTCTCTCAGCGATGGAGATGATTACCTTTTCATGGAGATTATTTATGACAGAAAGAGTGTTTTCCAGCAACAAGCATACCTTTATAGCTATAAGTGTAATTAAAATGTGAAGAAAAAAAAGTGGACTTATGCTACCTAAGCAGGTGAGACCCTTTCATGAGGGCAGACACATGGTGACTTGATATTGCTGTATTCATGCAGAAAACACTGCTTGAGCACCAACTACCAATTTGCTATTTGCGTGGTGGCATTATTAACGGAAAAGTTCTTTGCTATCGCAAAACATTTCTTTACGACATTTTTTTGTAATAATGCTTACATGCGTACCTGTAGAATGCTTTCCCAATCTCTTACATTTTCTCACTTTTTCCTGTGCTCATTGAGGCATTGTAAGAAACTCCGCGTGAGCATTTTGTTTTCCTCTAACTTTCCTTTTGTCCAAAACGTGTAAGTGCAAAACTTTGACGTAATGACACTTGACAAGCTTAGCTGGAAATATTCTGGTTTTCCAGAGAAAGAAAAAAAATGTTATTCCAGAGATTTGAATGAAATTCCCTTGTGCACGGTCGACGACAATGCTTCTGCATGCCACACCGAGGTACTTTTCGGTGTATCGCATTATATCACGACTTTTGGGGTGAGCCTGCATGGATGGAATGTCTCCGCAGCAATTTCTGGGTGAATGAGTGGGACTATTTCCGAAAAATTTAAATAATAGCCTGAGTTTCCATTTAGATTAGCATATTTAGCATACCCGAACCCGTTTCTTTTCCCTTAAAAAATAGCCTGGATATCACATGGTGAAAATTACATACACGAAATATGCTTAATGATACCGTGCAGCAGATTCTTCTGCTGTCCCACAGAAAAGGGACATGTAATCCTTTTAATATGCAGCATAATATGAGTCTCGCCAGTCGCCAGGTTTGGATTCACAATTCACAAACTTTTTTTTATATTTCATTCGCTAATGCTCAGCGTAATTATCAAAGATAATCTATATATCTCCCCCCAGAAATTAAAAGTGTATATAGGTATGCTTTCTCTCTTCAATAATACCTCTCATACTTACTATACAAAATCAAAATCAGTTCATTTCGCTGTTTTACGTTTCGGGTCATTAGCTCACCGTCACTCCCTCCCCCGTCGCGGTATTTGCAATTCCGTTTAGGAATCGGTAGGAAAGCGTAGCGCTGGCCACTCACTCGGCACGATGAAGTCATTACAACACGCATAAATATTATCTACTTCTACTCCTATACCAACAGTAGAGAGAAAAAAGCCACCCCATTATAGCTGCTGGCAGTGCTAGCACCAGTCACCAATGTCAATATAAAGTACACAATTTCGAAGAAAAAAGTTACGCAATGGCATCGCAAATCGCGAACGAATTTTCTTTTTTTTAGGTGGGAATGAAAAGTATCATGATTTCCATAAATGTCTACCGATGGAAAGATGGGAGACGGGAAACAACGAAAAAAAAGACTTGCCACTTCATTTCTTATTTATATTTTCTTGGAGACACATGCATGCATTTTCAACCTAGAGCTACTCCAGTCAGTCACACATTTGCACTGGAAACTGAAGTTTTCCTGAAACACTATGACATCATGCACACCGTTTTCTCGCGTAAGGCATAATAAGCATTCCATTCAAGTTGTGAAGGTTTTTCTTAGCGTTTTCGATAGCAATATTAGCATGCGGTAGCATAATATTATGGCTGTGTGCTGT